>VZTT01018288.1:49460-90950 GCA_013400855.1 Buphagus erythrorhynchus | reverse complement strand
TAGTAATGAGAATATATCTATACTCCACCTCACTTTCAAACTGTGGTTGATAACCTGTCTAGTCTGGTGACATCCATAGCTCAGGTCATTTAAAAACAGGCCCAGTTCTTAGTACAATGAGCAAGGCAGCTTTGTGACCTACAAATTCCTGTCTTCTGACTGACAGCAGTACCTGACCTGGGAGACACAAGCTCTAATCCAAGCCTTTTCCACAGATGGGAGTTCATCACATCTCCCACATCAGGTTACCCTGGAACCTGTCAGGTTACCCTGACCCTGACATCAGTGCAGCCTGTTCCTAATAGCTTTTTTCTTCTCTTTATCTTCTATTTTTCATGATATCTGTAAAGACACTGTTGTCTCAAGACCTCTACCCATTTTTGAAACTCAATTTAGAAGTTATGGAAAGGGCACAGAAGGGAAAAAGACAAGGACACAGAAAAATTGCCTAAGCCAGGCTAAACACACAGTTCCTCCTCAGAAAGAATTTTTATTTCTGTTGAAGTGCTACAGGTATTTTATAGCTTTAACATTCACCTATTTCCAAAGCAGTAATATGTGAGGTCAGTCTATATTGCTTTGAGGAAAAAAAATGGGCTGTAATAGGTTCAAAATTAAATCCAACATTAAAGTGCAGCATATAAGCACAACAAAAGTTGATGGAAGTGACACTATTATAAATAAAACTTAGCTTCTCTCAGTGTCATTTCTGATGCAAGAACACTTGCCTATATTGTGCCACCAGTACAATCCTTTGTGACACAGCACTAAATTCCCAGCAATGGGCATTCCTGAAATAGGGAAGATGAACTACTCCCAGTTCACAGCTAGAAAAACTGAGAGCCAAAACAGCTCAGTGACAGGCCCAGAACCAGCCAGGGCCCTACAGGGCAACAACGTGAAGGAATAAAATGGCATCAAGCATATTTTGATCTCAGCACAAGAGAAACACAAATTGAAGGGCAAGTTCTACACTAGGAGGAAATACAAGATCAAACCCTTCAATGAGTGCAGAAGGCATTTTTATAACTGCAAGATCCGGGCTTTGCATCTGTCCAGAGGTGCACTGACACTGAAAAAGTGCCATAGGAATTTTCAGGGGCTGGCAACAAGTGTGGCTGTGCCAGTGCCATGGGAATGTCCCAGGTGGGCCCAGAGCTGACCCTTCATTAAAACACTGCCTTTCCCTAAAAGAACAGACATGCAGAATTTGCACAAGCTTAATCCCCTCCCCTCCATTTCTTCCTAGTTTTTTATATCTTAAAACCTGAGATTTGGATACTCTTTGAAGCAACATGCAAATTTTGTTTTAAAATACATCAGACCCTGAAGAAATCTGTCTGTATCCACAAGCACCTTAAAAAGGGTTCTTAGACCTCCACCATTCAAAAAGAGAAAAAAAATCTCTGCTCTGGAGACAGAACTCTCCTTTTTTAGCTTATTTTGTGTCATATGCAGCCTGTGCATGAAAATATAAAAATTAGGAAAGATAAAGACAAAGTGTCCTTCTGCCTTTGGATGAGACATAAGCAACTTCAAGGGGAAAGAGAAGGAAGTGATGGGAAACACACAAAGCTATTAGGCCTAGGATTTACTGATTTTGCTGGTTAATAATTTCAAATCAGTTGCTTCAAACCAAAGTGTGTTTGATGACACACAGCTATCAGAGTAATACTTTTGTACATGTGGGTTTTGAAATGTTGACTAAAATCAGACTCAAGAAAGCAGAGGGTGAGGTGAAAGAAGCTTCAATATCTATTAAGGTGGCCTAAAAGCAAACTTTATCATGACAGGGTGAGTCTTAGTCTGGGAATCTCTGCTCCAGCAAGCTATTTAGGGTTTTTGTTTGGGGTTAGAGTTTAATTAACTCCACTACTGTGACATTAGGCACAGCATAATTAATGGGCTGATAAACAAGAGAACCCCACACTGTCACAGGATCTGAGAATAACTCTGCACATGTATTTGTGCAACACATGCCTTAGGAACTCTTCCACACATCCAGCAGCAGCAATAAAAGCCATGTGCATAATGCTTTACATGTTCTACAAGTTAATTATCACTCTTCTAAATCCCTGATATCAAATGCCACACTCTGTTCTGGGTGTGGAGGAATAGGAATAAACTTTTTGAGTCAGCTCTGCAAGTCCTTCCACCCACTCCAGAGAAAAGCAGAGTCCTTTGTCACCTGGGACAGGTCTCTTGCTTTTGTACTACTCTGCCAAGGCAGGAAATGACCAAAAAGACTCCTGAAAAACCCCTTTTGCAATACACATTCAAGAAAAGCAGCAGTTCAAGGCTCTGAAATAGATATTTGCTTCCACCAACAATAGTCTGGTGCATTTATTTACAAACATTATTGTACTATTAAAGGAATGACTGTGGTTTATGACCCATAAGACACACCTGCAGTCATTTATGAGTATTCTGAAGTCCATTAATTCAATTTCCTCACCCAAAGAGCTGACCTCATAACTCTCCTGAACAGACTGACCAACCATACACAACTCTGAAGAAAAGGGTTATGGAACAGGACACAGAAGGAGGAAAACTAAAATGAACTAAATTTCAAGGACAAACAAATCAGGAGCAGACATTCCTATTTCCCCTAACCCACTCAGATCCAAAAGTGAGAATAAAACAGGAAATAAAAATGTGTTGCCAATCTCTAAAGCTGAAGGGTTTGGAAATTAGCACACTTAAATGTGCAGAAGGAGAGCAGCCTGTATGCTATATCCATTCCTCTGGATATCAACAAATGAAGCAGCAGGCCAGATTGCTGAGACACTTCCAAGCAGATAAAAAAGGTGCAGGAGGAGATGACCAAGGCAAAAATCAGCTGTGACCAGAAGGGGTCAAGGGAAAGACAACGGGAGAGTGGTCCAGTCAGTGGTGCAAATGACTCTGGGTTATCAGGCTTGTCAAGTGCCACTCAGGGGTGCTCATGCCAAGCAGTGACTTGCTTTCCAGGAGACTGCTCCTGCAAATTCCTTGGAAGAAAGAGTGGCCCTAACCTGGCTATGCCAGTGTGCTGCATATCACACCAGTCTCAGCTTAAGAAGCATTTTCTTGAAGGGCTTTTAATATGACCTTAAAAGTCCTCCACCTTTATTTGCTGACTTAGGGCCAATTCCTTACTTTCCTCAATTCTACAGCCTCAAATGAGTAATGTGGCTGTTCTATACTTACTCCATTAAGTTGCCTTCTAACTGGCTGTCCAACCTCAGATCCTGCATTAGTGATATTCTTTGGTTTATACTTTTAAATAAAGAGGTTTCAACTTTACACCCAGAAAGTGCCACAACGAACTTTGGGATCCTTGCCAGCCAAGCACAGCAGAACACAAGCAAAGAGGATCAATGGACAAATCCATAATTAAATGACTGCCAGGGAAAGGCTTCAAGGTCTGATTTTAAGAGTGGGTCCCTCAGGCTACACCTAACACCAGTGAGCAAGAGATGCCACCTCCATTTCATTACTACAGACCAGTAAAGATGATCATACAAAGATAATTAGTGAAAACTTTGATTTAGCTCCTTTCTGACCATATAAATCAGCACCACCATGACCTGGCTGTGCATGAGATGGAACCTTTTACTCCATGATGAGCCAGAAGAGCTTGTGTTTTAATAAATCCCATATAGATAACAATGATGTTTCTTAGAAACAATTGCAGTCAAAATTCACATCAACAGATTTTAAAAAGAAAAGCAGAGCAGCCTTTGTCCTCAGCTCTTCTGACAGATGAGGCTCATGACACTGCCTTAAGGCTGGCTGTTCTTTCCTGGGTTTGCCTCAGATTTTCAGAGGCACTGAACATCACCAAATATAACCTGAAAACTTTTACACATCATTATTGTACTTGCTTGCATCTTCTTGAAAATTTCTGCCAAAATGCTTTGAAACACAAAGGTAAGAAATATGGACTCTTTCTGGCAGAGGCAAAAAAATTCTTGAACATTTCTTTCACTTTGGCCAAAGGGCCTAAAATCTGGTTGAGCAAAGGTGTAAGATGTGGGGACAGTCCCTAAAAAGAGCTCTCTTGCCACCCCACAAATCAGGTCTAGGGGAAGCAGAGAAGGTGTAAAGGAGAAGGGATAGCAGAACTCCAGTTTCCATGAGGTCAGCAGACACACTGGCTATGAATTCCATAATACACTGAGTGTACTCAGACTGGAACTAAACAGGATCACCCAGACAATCAGAACTATGAACTTCTTCAGGCTGAACTACAAATGAAAGGGACAAAGTTCCCATCCCATTTGCAGTGAACCCCTGAAATAATCTGAAAGGGTAAAAAGATGCCCTTTTTTACTGAGGGCAGAGGAACCAAATCTGCCACAAGTGAACAGGTTGGAAAGAAGAAAGTGTTGGGGAAGGTGAAATGAGTGGTGAAAGGCCCAAAAAAAAAAAAACAAACCAGAACTGGAATTGATCTTTACAGAACTGTAAAATGAAATTCCACTTGTTCAATAGGAACATGCAAAAAGATATCAGATTTGTTAAGCCCTGGAGAAACTTTGGTGATGGCACCACCAGACAGAAATCATTGTTCTGCTGATCAGACTGCAAGTTTCAAACATCTGCCTTGAGTGGGATTTCTCAGAAGTCTGTCCTACCCCAACCCATTTCTCAGGATATCCTCACACTCAAGCTAATGATCCTCTTACTGCATTTGTTTGCATGAGTCTTTAAATATTGCAAGCTAAATAGTCAAGAAAGAATGAAGGGAGGACTTCAGAGCAAAGGCAGTGAAATGCCAACCAGGAAGATTTTGACCATGGCCAGAGTTTTTGTGTGATGCTGAGAAAATAATTTAAACCAGACTGCTCATCAGCATAAGTGCTGCATTCTGATTTTGAGAGAACACTGGAATTATATTTCCACACTTCATTTCCTAATTTTCAGAGATGCTGAGCTCAAACTTATTTGAAATCACTGGGGAGGCATTCTGAACATCTGACAGTATGGCACTGCAGGCTGAAAATTAGGTCCAAGGTATCTCATCACAGATGAAAAATTTTTAATGTTGGTCTTTTGTTGGATCTACAACAGTACAACTGGAAACATTGTCATTTAATGGGTCTCATGAAAATAAAAGTGCTTATGAAGCATTTACTTTATACTAGATCAAAGACTGCATAGTTAGAAATAGAATGCAATAGTTAATTGTGTGTTAACTATTTCACTCCAGGTTTTGTTAAAAAAAGAACAGAACAGTCTTGAGCATTCAAACACTGAAGTGAAGAAAGCATACAGTGCACAACCCAAATTCACAGTTAACTTCCCTTTCCCAAAGAATGCTTCTTGATTTAGGAGTTGTTTTCTGGTTTTCACTTTCCCATGTACCCACCAGCACTCCAAAGGGCTCCAAAACTCCACTAACAGATGTCATATCTATGATTTGAACATCAGATCTTCCCAGGCAGGCATCTAACCAATCTGCAGCAGATCCAAATCTTATTTTCCCCCTACACTTAAGTTATAAAGAGCTTTCCAACAGAGGTAACCAAGTTCAGACTCTCCCACTTACTAAATATTAACTCTTAAATATTGTAAATTCAATATCCTTTCTTGCAAAAGACCAAAACCACAACTAAGACTCATTGAGATAAAATACTTGTAAATAGCCCAGAGCAGATATTTGTTTACTACATAAAGATTAGCAACAAAGAAGAAACAACAAAAACTCCAGAATGTCGGACTTGACCTCTTCACTCCAGGCTCAAAGCGTTCACAAAAAAATAAACTCTAGCTTATTGTTTTAGTTTTATACACACTAATATATACCAGAACAATGGTTGCTCATTTTTCATGTTATCACTAATGTACTGAAGTGGCAGGCTTGTGTACAGTTTAAAAACAAACAAAAAAGGGCAGGAGGGAAAAAGTTACTTAGAATAACTTCTGAAAAATTCCAAGTTGTTTATTTGTTTCATCTCAGCTTATTCAGAATAAAGATGCTCTGATGTTATGTTTACTCGTAAGGTTAAAGGGGATACTCCTGATAATGTTCTTTAAAACATTCTAAACAGATAAAGAAGCCTGCAAATTTCCAGAGCATTCACTCTGAGCTCAAAAATGCTTTATTAAGACAAAGTGCTCTAAGACAAAGGCATTAAAAAAATTTAGAAGACCTGGGTTCTAATTTTGCTGCTTACCTGTGGCAGTTCTGTAGCCACTAAGCAATGCTACCTGTCAGGAGGTTTGCTGCAGTAATCCAATGCTTAGAAAAAAGATATGACTAGAAAATTGGAATCCTGGACCTCAATTTAGGTAGAATTCACCTTAGCAATATAGTTAACTTAAAAGTGAAAGTAAATAGTGTGAGCCACAGAGATCAGACAAAATCTTTATGCAAAGTACATATTATCACTAGGGAAGATAAGAAAGCCTTTAAGCAAGAAATGAAAACAAATCTATTTTTGAACATACACCATCATTTTAACTTGCCACGGTGTGCCAATTACAGCTCTCAGAAAATATCAGCTCAGCTGTGCTCTGGCTGTTGAGCTACTTAAAGACTCAGTTATGTCTATCTTGTTCCCACTACAGGCCAGACAAAAACAAGGAAAGAAGTCAGCCAGGGCAGACTTCAGCCCTAGAGACAGATAATTCCTGAGAGAAGTTGCTCTTTATACTCAAGTTTCCTTACCCTTCTCAGCCTAGCAACACATTCTGCTACATTAAGCTTAACCCTTTACCAAAAAAGGTTTCACCTGTGAACTTGATTTATTTATTAAATATTTATATTAATTAATTTATTAAATTTATTATACTTTAAACTCTCATCAGGAAAAGCTGCTATAACATGGGATCACCACAGCAGAGGGGATGAAGCCAGTTCTTGCCAAGCCTTCCCCCTCTCTCACTTCTCTCTAGGAATAAAAAAGCACAGCTGTTCAAAGCCAGACCAGCAGCCAGGAGACTCAGAGTCTCTCCCAGCAGTCAGGGAGAAGCAGCTATAGAGGCTCAGCTCAAAAAATAAACTTGAGGAAGCAAGAGCTCAGCCAATACCATCTGAACCAAGCACACACATGGATACAGCCACAAAAAAGACTGAAGCAACCAGCCACATTTATCTTTCACAGATTCTAAGAACAGCTATTTCTGCTCAGTGCCTTGTGAATCCAAAACTACACACCAAGAGCAATAGATTATTCTAAAACTTGCCTTCTGACTTGGAATACTGTTACAGAATACAACAAACTGTGTGGAAAAGCAATGTTACAGGACAACAATAATCTGTTTGACTTGAGTGCTTTACATCCTGATTTCAAATGGAATTTGTGAACAGTGTATTAGGCATTGTATGGTGGGAGTAGTATTACATCCAGTCCCAAGGCATTAAAAAGTGATTTGTCTTGCAAAGCCAGAACTTCTTAATTGATCCTAATGCTTTTTCAATTTAGAAACTGAAGGCAGTCTGCAGAGGAAATGGAATTCCAAGCCTTCCACCTGCCTGTCTGTGACCTGCAGTGGCTGATGTGACCTCTTCCTCTCCACCAAGCTCAGGCACAGCATTTCTCTTTGCAGCTGGATCAACCCCACAGTGCAGGGGCAGCAGGCACTGGATGAGGCTCATGGGTGACATGTGGCAGATTCTGAGAGGGGGTTCATGTGAATTGTCAGTACCACATCTGCTATCAGCACCTCAGTTACTGATCAGGCACAGAGCTACCAGAGGCTCAGGATGGCAAGTCCATACCTAAGTCTGTATCACCACATCTTTTGTGAGACTGTTCTGCACATCTTGCCACAGTGTCCTTCTCAAAGCTGGCAAACACTTTCTGCAATGTTACCCCACACAACATGAAATTCCTTAAATGCCTCTCATGCTCTGGTTGAAATGCCTCCAGCATTCCCATTTAAAAAGACCCTTTTAAAAATTCTCAGTGGTTTAAAGCTCAGCTAGAAAAATTTTGCTTTGGGCTGAAACTTGGTATAAGGCATAAGAATTCACAACAACCACTTCTGCTTCATGAAACACAAAGGAAAGTCGGTAGGACCATCTTTAATTGCAACCCAAAACAGCAGGGATAGGAACAAGGAGAGGATAGAGGCTGCCCCAGTGCACAGGTGATGTGGAAGGACTGAACTCCTACTCACACAGTGAAAACAAAGGGTGCATAATAAACATCAGTGTGTGAGCCTGGCTCTTCTGAAGAGCCCTGGTAGCATAGCAGAGCCAAAGTGCTCATTATGGTCAACAGTTACATCTTGTAGTTCACTACTTCTTATCAGAGCCTATTGTTTCACTAGTGAGTTTGTGCATGCCTATTACATCAGAGACCAGAGGTTCACATTCATCAGCATCCTTTTAAAAAAACCTCCAGCAGATTAATTTCATAGAAAACTAAGACTCCAAAGTGGTTAATGGCTACCCAATGACAAATACTTTTCAAACGTGCATTTGTTTGAATGCCTTCATACAGAGTAGCAGAGGAGACTCACTTCCCTTGAAACCTTGGATTTTGTGGGGCTTCCACTGCTGAGAATACTACAGGCTAGACAGGAGGGCTGAGGGGTGGGAAATGTGCAGGTTTACACACAATGTATGGTCAACAATGAGTTAATGCTAGAATTCTTCATCACGGTGTGGCTAAATAGACATCAACTCTCACAAGGCTGCTCACGAAAGCACTCACTAAACACAACAGGACTCAACTCAGTCACACATTCCAGGTGACACCTGTGCACTGCTGAGTAACACCTTTAACCCAAAATACATATCTATCTCCAAAATTTAGCCATGTTTTATTACTGCAGGCTTTAGGTTTACAATTTAAAATCTTTTTACCAACCAGCCTATAGTAGACAAGTTATGCAGTGAACATCCACTGTGCACAGAGAACACTTCTTCACCTTTTAATTCTATCTATACAATTACTATTTGGGAAATAGCACTCCAATAATTTAAACTGTTGCCTGATGACTTGGGACTTTCAGTCTGGAGACTCAAATCATTGTTAGCTTGACCTCTGCATATACACACGGAAATTCCTTGGTAGCTTACCAAAAATAAAACAATAACTGCAATGACAAGGCTGCCTTTTCCCATTCTAAAGGAAAATGTCAACCAAAAGAAAACGTTTTCTCAGGCAAGTCATTCAAGCCTAGTTCCTGAACATAAAGAACCTGTATCAAGTGACTGTTTGGTGCTGCGGACAAGGTCAGTTTGCTGAACCTTTTAAAAATGTGTTAGCTTATTACTGTAAATAAAACTTCACACCACAAGTTGTTTGGTTTCTGATGTTCTCTCTCTCCTTGAGAGTGTTTATCACAGGTTTACAGCAGCCAGGCTCACACATTTTGGCTGTTGGACAGGCTGAAAGCAATGGCAAAAGAACGAGACATAATAAGCCAAGAACAGTGATTATACATGAACTGCTCCTTCTCCCTTGCTGCTGTCCCTCCAGTTGTTGCTGTGGATGTCTTTAGCACAGCCAAGCCCACAGCAAAAACACAAGAGCTCTGAAAACAATTCACTCTCAACAATTCTCCTGACACTCAGACTGCCTGCCTTCTTTCCCAACCATTTCTCTAGCACAGCTCGAGTCTCACGATGCCTCTGTGCCTCCAGACACCACTCACACACAGACTTTCTGGGGCACCTGCTCCTCCATGTACAACCGAGAGACAAACACCCAGCGTTGTTGTGCTGGAGCATACGCTGGCAGAGGACTCATCCTGCTTTCCTTCTCTGCAGGCTTTGAAAAAGGCAACTCTTCAGTTTAGCTCCCCTTTCCCCCGAAACTGTCCCGGGCATAGCCAGCATGCCGAGAAAGAAATCTCAGCTCTGTACCCAAGCTGCTCTACCAAAGCTGCAGTAGAAACCACGCTCACTCCTTTCCTACGTGAAGCCATACAAACGTAAAGGTTTGGGAAGCAGCAAGGGAAAGCAGATATGATGTTGAGGCAAGTCTCATGCCCTAATGAGCCAAGAAAGAAGAGTGTCTTCCGCGGAGGAAGTAAAATGACCAAGGGTACCCAAACTGCAAGCCCTGGGAGAACACATCCAGGGCTTGACAACTCCACCAGAACGAGAGAGACAGCGAGAGGAGCAGAAGCCAGAAGGGAAAGGAGAGGCTGGGAGGAGGAGACGGGAGATGGAGCGAGAGAACAGGTTGAAACAACTATGTTACGAGGACAGAGGTGGCAACATGCACACTGAAACACGGGAGGCGGGAGAGAAAGACGCTCGCGAAAGGAGCCAGCTCAATACAGCTCGCACCGGCCAAGCGCAATTAGGCAGGAGAGCCCTCGCAGAAAGTTTGCCCGGCATTCAGCCGCCGGTCCAACACCGCACAGCACACGGCGGGGACACCTCTGTCGCTCCCCGCACCTGCCCTCCGCACCGAGCAGGGCAGGGCCCGGAGCCCTCCCACCCCATCGATCCGTAACCCCGCCGTGCCCCTGCCGGGGGAAGCGGGGGCTACTCACATCGTCCCACTTGACGAATTTGACGCCTTTCTTGAGGGTTTCCGAGACGCAGACGGGCTTGAGCTGCAGAGCGTGCACCCCTGGCTGTGCCCCGGCCATCTGCACCGCATGGACGCGCTCGCTCTGCCCCGGCGCGGAGAAGCCGCGGGAAGCGGCCGCTGCAGGAGGGACGCCGGGGCGCCGGAAACCCGGGAGAGAGGCCGGCGGAGGAGCCTGGAACGGGCAGGGAGGCGGCTGCCCGGGCGGCGAGGGCGAGAGGCTTCACTGGCGCTGGCCCAAAGAGCTGGCGCGGCAGCGGCCGGGGCGAGCCATGCGGCGGCACATCCTCTATATACCGCCGGCCCGCCCGCTCCTCTCACACACACGCACGCACGCAGGGCACGGAGCCGCGGCGCTGCCCGCTCCGCTCCGCTCCCTCCCTCCTCGCCGCTCCTCCTCCCGCCCCGCCAGGCTCGGCCCCCGAGGTTCCCCCGCGCCCAGGGCAGCGCCGGCGGCGCCGCGGCGCCACCTCCCGGCCACGGCCACCGCCAGCTCCTGGCCACCGGCCACCGCCTGGCCGCGGCCACCGGGCACCGCCACCGCCCGGCTCCTCCGGAAGGCAGAAGGACGGCAGGGAAACGCTGGGAATGGGAGATCCATCTCCCTTCTCCGCGGGAAGCAATGCCCAGCAAGGGAGCGAGGGTGAGTGTCCGTGCGTCTCGTCCCACTGAGAGACCTCTGGAGATCACCAGTCCCACAGCCCTGCTCCTTCACACCCGGAGCAGGTGACACAGGAACACAGCCAGGTGGGGTTTGGGATGTCTCCAGAGAGGGAGACCTCACAGCCTCCCTAGGCAGCTGTTACAGTGCTCTGCCACCTTCAGCACAGAAGTTCTCCCTCTTGTTGAGTGAAACTTGGTCTTTAAGTTGTTAGGGAACAGTTATTGCAAAAGCAGAGGGACGGCGCTGAGCCTGCAGAGTGATGGCCAAAAGAAGAACAACTTCTAATTGAAAGAGTGGCACAAACAAGTCCCAAAGCGTCATGCTTTAAATACACATAAAGTGCTTTACCACAGCTTTTTTGATCTCATAAGATGAAGAGGCTTCCTCAGAACAAAGGCATGTGACCTTAATTCAGTTTCAGGTATACTCAAAAGGCATAAAGACAGCAAATGATCCTCTCACACAGCAAAATTCTAAATCCAGAAGTCTTAAGGAAACGTTTTTGAAGAACAAAGTTAGATGTGCTCCACCAATGACCTTCTCTCTGTTAGAGCCCCTGTGCAGTCAAAGAGATAAAGAATCAGATGACACAGCACATGAGATTTCTAATTTCTCTGTAGGGGTTTCCAACTGACCCTTGGGATTTAGGGGCAGCAGGCCAAACTTCTGCTACAGACAAAGAGGATGACATAGAAAAAACGTCTTTGTATGTATTTTTAACTTAGTACTATTTTGAAATATCATTCCTCCAAATTAAGTATTTTTTCTTCAATGTGAATGTGGAGATGTTGGTTCTGTTTTTTTTTTTTTTTTAATTAAAAAGCTATCAAATTGGCATACTGGACCACTGATTTGCTCTTACTATCAAGACTTGATAAAGCTTTTCCTCTGGGCCTTTTCCAGGTTCTTTCCCTTCAATGAAAAACTTTTGATTGCCTTTAGTGGGAGGTGAATTTTCTCCTTTATGATAGCCCATGCACACAGCATACATATTTCAAGGCCAATTAACCCATTTAATCTATTTTTTGTTCTTATTAACCTTCCATGCAAACATGGGTGTCACATCAGTCAGGATGTGAGCCTGCTCTCTCCCTGCTGTGCTCTAATTCCCATTTGCCATGATTAAAGAAACAATAACCAATTCTGCCTTTGGCTGCACTGACATATGGGGTTGCTCCATGATGGGGGAAAACATTTTCAGGGCCATTTTTACAACTTCCTTTTAATCTCATTTCATATAGCATACAAAATAATGAAAACACTACTAAAATTCCCAGCAAATAAAAGCAGAAAGTACTGATGCTATAGTACTTCCTCATGATCCTTTAAGCTCTTGCATTCCCCACAGTCTGAAATCAGACCTTGGGAAGAAGTAAACCTTCTTCCCAGGGTTTACTTCTTGTGGCACTTCCATGGCACTTTTCTCAACACAATCCACTTATATTTGGTGTGGCCTCGTTTACAAGTCTTTGTTAGGGAAAAACAAACCACAATTTATGATACCTCAGGATTCCTGATGATGCCATAGGCTCCCAGAAACCATTGAGCTGAACACAGAAGAAGTGGCCCTATGGATTAGGATAGGCTCTGATACTGGTGCCTGTCATTACAGATACAAGGTTTTGTCTGGAGCAATTTGATGGTTTTTCAGACTTGAGTATTTTAATCTGATAGTTTTTGTCTGAAGAGCCTTTTATATGGCAGATATCTAATGAATTTACCATCAAAAGAAATGGCATTATGCCTGGACCTTTTAAACAGCTCTGGAAAGTGCTTATGATTCAGCCTGTGCTCAAATCCTGGGCTCTGAGAAATCAGTGGGAATTTTAGCTTCAACCCAGATAGCTGGCTCATGTGTTACTGCTACTGCTTAACTGGCATCTGCTCCAACAAGGAGCACATTTCTTGCTATCTGGTGCATATTGCAAATACAAATTCAGAGTGTGTCACTCTAGCTCCTTTTCCACAAAGCTTGGGGTCAGTGACTTGGAAACCAGCTACCCTCAGCAGGATTGTTACATCCAGAAAAACTATGGAGATATTGTCATTAAATAATTGGACCAAGCCTCACAAAAGAGCCAGACACCTTCCTCCAAAGCCTCAGTTAAACACATAAATGCTTATCTTCTATTTCTTCTTCACTCAACCCCTTTCAGTTCCAAGAGTGAAGGAAAGATGTAGTGTTAGAAAAAAAACCCACTCAGCTGTAGGCTTATTGAAGTGGTTATTCCAAATCACACAAATCAGATGTGATACCTGCTGGTCTCGTGTTGCTGCAAGAACTGTTTCAGGATATTTTCATTACTCTAGGTTCAAACATCTCAGCCTAGACAGTAAAGGGATTGCCTTGCATAGATAATACAAGTTGTTTGAATGCAGTATATCCATAAAGCATCATTTTTTATATAAGAGGCTTAGGTACCAATATTTCATTTCCAGGGGAATAACTGAATACACAATGTTTTAGATACACATCTGGAAATGTGTGTAAACATATCAGGAAAGGAGCAATAACTGATATAAATAACAGATTGCTTTGACCAAAGTCAGGTCAAATGAAAACATGGCAAAAGCTACACAGAAAGACTATATGTAAAGTGATATGAGAAATGCACTAAAAATCTAAATTTACTATTTTAAATTTGGGTTCAGAGAAATCAATATTAAATCTCTAATTCACTTGGTATCCTGAGTTTGTTGGTGTAATTCTAGATTTTGAAGAGAAGCAGGGGCCTCAGCCTTGCAAATGCTTCACTGCAATGGTACATTGAACATACTGAGAGTTTAATCCCAAATCCTGCAAACACTTATGTTTAAGATAAATTCAGCTTCACCAGAAGTATATCATCCTAACTGCATTTTAAATTGGGTACAATTATACTCTAATTATCAGTGGGAGCAGGATCATTAAGTTCTATGGAACAACTCTCTAGAAAAGAAATATAGAAAATGTGACCCTCTCTCTCTGATTAAAGCTCAGTCCTTCTGATAAAAAGCTCCTTTCACATCACACAGACAGCAAAGCTCACACCTGACCAAGGAGACATGAATGCCACAAGGTGTGGTGAAGCTGCTTTGTGTGCTAAGAAGTGACACCTTCCAAATGCACAAGTTATTCATTCACTGAGATAATTAATCTGCTAATTCTTCCTTGAGCTCATGGCCAGAGGCCATTGGAATCTGTTTATGTTTAATGTGCTTCCTTTACAAGTTGCCATACATACAGAATAGCAGTCAGATACAGCCTTTATCTTTATGAGGGAGCCTGATAACTTTTGTGGCACAGCCACTCAATCAGGTGACTCTTGAAGAGTGAATATAAAATTCTGGCACACAAACCACCACCATAGCAACAAAGACAGCCTGGCAACAGCAGCTGCTACACAGAAATTGGAAGGGGAGGGGAATCTTGTACAGGAGTCCATTTCCTGTTCAAATCATTTTCCCCTCACATCAGAATCACAAATGTCTTTAAAATACTGGGAGAATAAAGATTAATGCATAATGATGGAAATCATGACACAAATAGTGTCTTTGTGTAAATGGATTGGCTGGATCACTGTTACACCCACTGGGACCATATTTTATTTTGGATGGATTTTGACCTGATGCACAGCTGACCTCTGTGGAACTCCATGTCACCAGAAATAGTCCACAATCCTCCAGAAAACACCCTGTGTTAAGAATGAACCCTGGATGGTTTGGACAGAAAGTGCTAACAGAATTTCTCACCTGCTGAGACCTCTTACCCTGCTGTTTCACTGGGGATGGGCCCTGGTTTGAGAGGTCCTTCCCTGATCTGGGCCCCTCTCCATGTCCCCAGCAAGCCCTGACACTCCCTACCCACTTCATCTCTGCTAAAAATACCCCAAACTATTACCAGAAGAACCCAAAATCATTGCCATTCTTGCAACAGTTAAAATGGCAAGTTAAAATGTCAGCTAATGCATTCCCTAGGAAGTGTTAATTCACCTTTTATGTACTATAATCTGTTATTGCTTCCCTGTTAAATTTACAACATAATACATTTTTTTACAGATTGTTAAAACCAGTCCATAAAACATACAATACATTTAAGAATGCTGAAGTTAATTATGAAAGATTTCATGGCCTACCAGGTTTGTTAAATCACAGGCAGGGTAAACTGCCAAAGGTACACTGACTTCAAAGCTGTGCATTTGTTTATCCCAGTGTAATGCATGCATCTTTGCCTTTTTTTGTTCTCTTCTAGCTGATAATTTTTGTCCCAGAAGTATAGGCAGGTTAGAACCCTCTCAAAACCAGATTCTCTCACCTGCTTTAGTTTGCATTCAAGTTGAGCTGTGAGATGAACTAAAAGACAAAAATCTCAAATGGGATGCAAAGCAGAAATTGCCTTGAAAATCCCCAGCCCTTTTGTAGAGCAGAAATTACGTGCTCTGGATGAGGTAGCTGCTGCATGAATGGGACCTCTGTGCTTCATGCAAAGAGAAAAATGCTGGTTTGTGCTTTTCTTGCAGTGTCTGAAAATTACACAAGTCTCATGCTATCTCTCAGAGGCACAAAGATGCTTGTGTATTACATGCCCAGCATGCACATAATGAGAGTCAGCATACACTTGCTCTGGATTCCCATCTGTGATTCTCACAAAGTCTTTGCATGTATTGCTATGACTGAGCAATATTTAACTAACAGCTCTCAGCTGTATTTCCCATTACCATGGCTGGAGTCATGTCCCATGGTAGCTAACTCATTTAGGCCCAGCTTACAAGTTGGGTATAGTTAAAAAAAAACCTGAAGTTGGTGGCAGGATGGTTTGTCTTTAGAAAGATGGGAGATGACAAGTCTGAAAAAGTATTCACAGATCTGGCCCAATCCTCTTTCCTTAAACTCAAAAGAATTCATCTTTCAGGTCCTCCTAGATAGCTCTTGCCCACTTCATTCCTAAAGGCAAAGAGCCCAGCATACACATACCCTGGATTCTGGAGATCACCAGGGCTTGGTTTAAGTACCCTAAAAGTTAAGAGTCTGTACACCAGCAGGACTATTTAATTTCCATTAAACATTTAGAGAAAAAAATGCTGACAACTCTTTCAGATGCTAAAAAGTTAAGGAGAAAATTTGTGTTGAATTTCTTGCATGGGAAATTTGACATTTTCAATTTTTAGATTTCCCAATTGCTGTTTTATCTTGTGATACTCCTAAATTGATACAAAATGATTTTGATGGCATATCTTCCCTTGAAGCAGGTCATTTGAAACTTTATGCCTTTGCCACTAACACTTTTCTCTAAGCTCATTTCAGAAATATTCTTATAATACCCTCTCCTGAATCATCAGACTTTCTTTACCATTCTGGCTATTTCACAGAACCTGCAGTTATAAAGGTGAAACTCCACAACTGACAAAACATTCATCAGAAAGCAATAGAAGACCATTTATGTAGCTGAAAACACTTGCTTTCAGCTGTGTTTCTAAAACTTAGAGCAATTTTCTTGTGATGTAGGTCTTTGAGCCACATCTCCTAGAGTGAATTGAAACTCTTAATGGCAAAAAAACACCCAACTCCTAGTTACAGTTCAGAGAAGCTGGTTTAAATCCAATTCAGTTCTTAATATTGCTAATCTGAATAAAGCTTTGATCACTAATAACACATCTAATGGAAGAAAGGACTCGGTTTCCTACAAATCTATGAGCTGTCCCAGCCCAACTTCCAGTGTTGAACTAAACACAAGTGTCCTCCATAATCATAAAGCTGAACACTATTATAGCCTATCCAAACTCTTATGCTCTTATTGAAATCCACAATAAGCATTTTCCAATATTAAGTGCATTCTCTTAAAAAAAAAAATAGAGCACCCTTCACCAGGAACTAAGAGTTTGCTAGGATTTTAGGTGAGAGCTACAAAGCTCAAAATGCAGGTTCAGGAATGGCTCTGCTGATGGTCCTGTCACTGTGTGGCAAGGAAAGCACTAACTACAGCTCTTGGCTGTCTGGGAGGCAATCTGCTCTAACAGGATGCCTGCTGAGCAATCTGAAACATCATTTACCAACCTCCCAACCAGGAGACATTGTCAGAGAAAGGGAGGAGGTTAAACAGGGGAGGAAAAATGCCTTTTATAAGGCCACCATGGGCTACATCTTGATATTTATCAGCAAAACACAGCCAGGAAGAAGAGAGGGAAAAACAGCCACTGTCTCTATTCCATAGAGATGACTGCAAGATCACCAAAGTGCTGGTTGCCTTATGTTCTGCATCAGATACTCAGCTCCACAATACCCAAAAGTCCTCTTGTTCCAGGAAAAGTGAGAATAAAAGGACTAATACATTAAACTGAAAGGCCCCAATCATACTTTGGTTGAAGTAATTCCATGAGCTTTGGTACAAGTTCAAAAAGGTGCTCTGAAAGCAAATAAATTATCTTGCAATTATCTTTTTTTCTGAGATTATGCAATGGTTTTGATGAAGCAGCTGATGATGAATTTAAGTTTCAACATTCATTTTCCCAGTAGTCTTGTAAACACATAAAAGGTCATGACATATAATTTCAAATAAGGAAAAGCAATTATTGTAAGGAAACCTTATGTTTCAGAGCAGCCAGCAGCTAAAGAGCTACGAGCAAAACAAAGCTAAGTGAACATCACAGGCTATAATAAAAAACACCTCTTGACTTCTCTACACAATGAGATTTGCAGCAGTCATAAGGAATACTTGGCACAAGTGCTCATTTGAATTAACATTCCCCCACCAGTGTTACCACAGTGAAATCTCAGATCATCTACCAGCACATTGTCTGCTTATAAAATTAATCTGAATGTAGGTGCCAGTTAAAGAAAGTACATTTTTATTCATTTAAGAACAGATAGAATAATAGTCATTATTTGCTCTTACAGTGCCAAGATATGTGAAGGGATTTCTACACTTGTGATACACCAGGGATTCAAGCAGGAGTGCAGCCTCCTTTTGCACACACATTTTTAGCAGTTTGGACTGTTTGTTACAGTCTCAGTGACACAAAGGAAGTGTGCTCAGAGCAACAATTATCACTGCCCTTAGAGACCATTATCTTACAATAAGTCTTAGATAAGCTGAGACCTGAGTCCAGATTTCCAAGAAACCTAATCAAATAGTGTTTCTCTGTTCTCCTCCATGCCTTGCAACACTGATAAAAAGAAATAGATGTTTTTGATATGATACAATAGCAAGAATCAACAGAGCAGTGTAGGGAAAAGATCTTGTGAGTAGCATTATATAAATACCAATGAATGAGTAGTGTTTAATATGTACTGGTCCCAAGTCTGTCAATGAAATCCTAGTCATTGATGCCATCTCAAAGCTGGCACAATAGGAGCTATTATTGAAGAAGGATTTAAATTAAAGCATAGCTGCCTTGCAGACTAGTTCAGAAATACCACCTAAAATGGAAGGGAAACAGCAATGTGACTTCAGCTGGGCACTTCTAACAAAGTGACCACAAGTTCAATCATGTGAGCTCATCACTACAAAGCCAGAGCAGTACAGTCCTGCTTCAAATCCAAGTGCATGATCAGAGCACTGATCCTCCTTGGCACTTCACTGATTTCCATTGAGCTGTAGGTACTGATTTCCTTTCAGGATCAGTTCAGAAAAAGTGATTTTCACACACAGAATGGGACATAGGAGCTCAAGAGACCCTTAACAAGGGCCTTTTCACATGCAAATTAATGATTGGAATCAATTTTTTCAGGAGATGCAAAATGCTGCCACATGACTTCTCACAAAGGTGGGCTCTACAGGCTGTGAAATAGCAATTTCAGAGTCAGAGCTCCTTGCCTTCCTCTGCCACTGTTCATCAGTGAAAACCTTCTCACTCACCTAAAAAATAGACATGACTATTACCTGATAAGGGTCTTGCAAGCTGTAATGAATATCTAATTGTACCACAGAATACCACTAAAAATGCCAGCTTTATTGTAGAAATATATAAAAACACACCAAGTTTGGGCAGTAGAGACACAGGCATTGCTTTGGGAGCAGTTTGCTCCCCTGGTAGAAAACTATTTCCCTCTAATTGTTTTGTGGAAATAGTCAGGCCTTTCATTTAGGTAAAGTGTGAAGGTGAGGAACTCAATCCCCAGATTCCATGCCTTCAGGATCAGCTCTTTGGCCTTTTCTCTTCTGTGGGTGAAGTCTCTGAACCCAAGACCCCCCTACTTAATTTCTGATCATCTTCCTACACTGGGGAAGTCCATGTACACCTCAGCCCATGCCCCAGTACTTGGCATAAGATCATTTCAATTTGTGCTAGAAGTGTTTTAATATCAGATTGTTAATAGAGGGGAATAATTCCAGTTATTGGGGGAGCATGGAAAACCTTTGGAGTCACCTAGCAAGTTCAAACCAAACTGCAAAGACCCAAGATTACAGAAATTGTTCAGAGCCCCAAGAGGATAATGCAGCAGTGCTCTAACATCCTATCACTCACTGGTAGGAAATGGCTGACTTCCAATATGCCACTAGGGTGCCAATCTTAATTTCCTTCCTGAACTGTTCTGGAATATAGGACCTTCACAGACTTCAGCTAGAAGAGCTTTAAAATATTCCATTCTCATGTGGTGGGCAGATCACTGTTCTTCAGTACTGCACCAGCCTGAGCAACTTCTNTTTCAAATAAAACGAGATGCTGCTGGTGGCTGAACATTTTTTTTTTTAAATCTGCTGTTCTCAGGCACACATCTTTTGCAAGAATTAGCATTTTGGGATAGTATTTTTTCAGCATACTGTGGTGTTAGCTATTTAACAAGAACATTGGGTATGGAATTTTCTGAGGTATGAGAAAAGGAATTGGTTGGCTTTTTCATCATTATGTGGATAAAATAAGTGTTACATGTATGTCATCTATGCATGTACATATTCCTATTTATATTTAACTAAAAATGCTGTTTGCAGCACAACATACAAGTATTCCTCCTAGACATCTCACTGAATTTTTTCTTCATTTTCTAAAATCAAGCTATTTGCAACATTATCCCTTCCCAACAGAAGGAACACTTCTTATGCTCACTGCAACACTTAAATCCTCAAGCCAAATTACAGCTGCTTTTGCCAACCTCTTAAAACTCATTTCTGCCATTAAAGAACCAGCCANTTGGAAGGGATGTTAAAGACCATCCAGTTCCACCAAAGCTAAAAGTGTAATTATCTGACAAATAGAGTTTATTCCTCCAATTAAAATAAAAGGCATTTCAAATAAAACGAGATGCTGCNCTCATTTCTGCCATTAAAGAACCAGCCAGCTAGACTGCAGCACAGTCCAGTAGATAAATCACAGCTGAGAGCAGCTTATGAGGCTGTTAGTTCAGGAAACCACCAGCCACCACTTCCCAAATGAAGCAAAACCCATCAGTTGTTCATCTCCTCCCTCCTGGTTGTCAGGAAGCAGCAACTGGCCCTTTGCTACAGTCCCCTCTTCCCTGTGACCTGCACCCATCTCTTCCCAGGCTCCTCTCCAAGCCCAAGGTCCTGTTTTCATCTCAGCAATGCACAACTGTTGTATTTGCAAAGCTTTGCCTGCATTCCCAAACAAAAGTATTCTTGTCTCACCAATCAAGTTAAAGTCTGAGTGAGAGGCTGCCTGTTAAGATGACCAGGAGATGTATTTGGAGTTACTTGACATTTTGGCAAAAGGAGGATTCATGCTTGGGTAGCACCTACCACATGGAACAGCTATTTGAATTTGGCCATACTGCTTTTAACAGTTTGGCTTCAAGAGGGTTTTCTGCATAACTTTTTCTTTAAGACATCTCATACCTTAGAAAATAGACAAGACTTGATTTTTGCTTGAATACGTAAAGTTGTAATGAAGAGTCTTAACCCCTGTGAAAGACAACATCCTTTCTAAGAGAGAAAGACAGCCACAGTCCTCCTCTAATGGCAGCATTTCTATGTCTGAGAAAAGGCTATTAAGGAAGATACTGCCTTGCAGTGCTATAAAAATGAGTTAAAAGCCATCTTGCTGCTAGGTATTTTATATCTACAGCTGCTCAGAAAAAAACTTGTCACCTCAAATTCGAGAGGGGGAAACATACAACACACCTTTATAGGTAGAAAATGAAAAAGGAAAGGTTGCTTATGCATAATATATAATATCACCAACAGGTTCCAGTATATGAAAATACTATTTAATATTTAAAGGACTATTATGTGTCCCCTAATGCCAAATGATGCAAGGTCAGCTGTGCATGAAAAATTGACATTAACAAAGGGAACTGTATCTAGTGAAGATATTGTTGAAATAATGGAGTTGCTGTCCTTATGTCTTTGGACATGTTTTTCTGCTAACTCCCTGATCTTAGGTATTCAGTTGTTCACAATAAACACTGAATTTCTGTGCCTTTCCTGAGGGCAGACCTGCAGAAATGAGTGTGCTACATGCATAGAGACCATGCTGCACTCCATGGATTTGTTCTACTGCAGTATTTAATCTCTGAAGGCTCTTAAGGGCTAACAAAATTTGACACAGGCAAACCAGGGTTGTTTTGTCGGTGCCATGGCATACAAATGAATTTCCCTAGACACACTAAGAACACAAATGCAATATAACAATTTCATTTCCCATAGCATTGCTGCTCATTCTTGATTAGCTCTGCTTCCTTTACCTGGATCACACATTTGAGTCAAAAATTTGTTTCATATTTCAGGAAAGCAGCTTTGTGAGTAAAATCTGACTGTCTGCAAAATACACTCAAATTCCCCCTCCATTTGTAATTTAAAAGTCAACCATAACACAGCTAAAACCCACATGGAACAAAGTGCATGTGGAATGCTGCCAGAAGCTCTAAAGGAAACTGTACTAACTCCACACTTCCATCTGCCCATCCTCACATCAGTGAGCAAGAGAAAACTTAGTTCTTCTGTACCAGTTTAACCCAGCACAGCACAGAAGCTGCTTGGATGCCCACAGATAAAGGAGAGGCTGCATTTGGAAGCTCTGCCCCACAGGTCCTCTAAACCATTCTGGCTGCCTGTGCCCAAACAGCTCTGGTGCACCCCTAAAATATATCTAGCTGACACTGCTGCATTAAACCCTGAAGAGTTCAGTCTCAAAGATGTGCCTGATTTAACAACATAGTCAAATGTGTCCAAGGCAAGGGAATATTCACCCAGTGGAAACAATTCACAGGCTTACTAGTAACTGCTGAATAGCCCAGTAATAAAGGAACATAGTGATCTTCAAGCCCTCATGCAATAAAAAACCCCATTATTTGTCTGAATTCAGGCATCTGCTTGTTATAAACCTAACTGCCATGGTTTGTGATCCATTAGTGAACTATTTTGTATAAACCACCATAATAGCTTTGTGACTTACACTCACTATTTAATACTCTTTCCATCAGGAGCATTTTGGCAGTGATTCTTGTTGCAAGTGTTCAGTAGAGAATAATTTCCTTGCAGTCGGTAATTGCCACCTCTCAAACAATTTCAGCCTTTTAGTATTGATTTTAAGAGAACTTTATGAGGAGTCACATATGAATATTCATCCAGTATTGTATTACAAATAGACCTAGTCAAGCACAGTAGATCAGATTAAAAGAAAAAGATCCTTACTACACTAAGCAGTATAATAATTACAGTATACTCCTAAAATATCAAAGGAATTATTACTAGGGTATTTCAGAAATAAGGCTCCTAGCAATAGCACCTCCATTTCTGTCAAGCTTATACTCAAATTATCAAATTCTTTGTAGGATAATTCTAACATACTTTTAGGTTGGACTTAGAACACATTTGCTGTACTCCAGGTTCAGCCTTAGTATTTTTCATAAATCACTTCTACCTGAAAGCTTCCTTAAGGACAATAAAGTCAGAAGCTAATGCAAATCTGCTGTGGATAACTTCTCAGTCAACAGGCTTGTATAGGACAAGTGTGAAGTGAGAAATAAAAGATGGATAACCAGAGCTTGTTTCCCTTAACAGTACCCATTTCCCAGCTGTTAAATCAGGCTGTACCCCAAGTGGCTTCACATGACAAACTCCTGACACATGTATTTTAAAAAGTACAAAAAATGGTGCTTGTAGAGACAGAACTTGTGCAAGAGGAACAACTTCAGGAAGGTAACTTCCATAATTTGCAGGATTGTCAGATGGCAAGAGCAAAGACACATGGTCAAACTAAGTCTGGGAGATGCCTGCATGTACAGCCTTCAGAATTTGATAAGAGGAATGCAAGAGGTGAGAGGATGAGCATTTCCCACAAGCCTTCCTCCTCTAACATATTAGATCTTTCACCATTAATCTGCCACTTAGGAGTAAGCCAAGATCCAACCAAGTGATACAAACTGGTACAAAGCAACACAGCAACACTAAAGGAGAATTTCCATCTTTTGTTGGATGCAAGGGGAAACTGAGCAAGGATGAGGAAAAGGCAAGTTCTAGCCCACCTTTGACTCATTTACTACATTCAGAAGAAGACATACTGGAAGTTATATAATCATTGAGGGGACTATTTCTGTGATAACCTAAATTTATGAACTTCCATGTTAATAGAGACAAAGAAAAAATATCTATATTGATGAACATCCTAGTTTAGAACAACATTTGGTAACTGATATTGCATTTTGTCATCTTGGTGACATCCCTTCAAAAATGCAGATACATCTCTCAAGGATCCTTGCTCACATGGAATATTGAGACACCAGTCAGTGGCTAATCCATAGAAGATACCATTCCTGTTTAATGTTATTTATCAGAATAATATGACCAACTAGCAAAGAAATGAGAGTCTGATTACAGATATTCCTGTTCTACTGTCACCTAGCAAGGTTCCAGTTTTATTCCCTACCTTACATGTTTATGCTGACATGAATAAGCGATGTATTCTAATATGCCAGTGATTTAACCTTTCTCCTCAAGCAAATAATACATAATTACAAGTAAACATTTAATGTTTGCTTAGAGTATGAACAGTTTAAATTCACAGTTAAAATGTTAAATGTTTATGTTAGATACTTCTGAACTTCTATCACAACAAGTAAAAATTTGATTTCCTAATCCATTTATATGCTATTTGAAGAGAATTTTCCTCTAGAATTTGTTCACATGGCATGGTTTAAATCAGTACAAAACCTGCTGTAATCATGTAAAACAGCTCAAAATAATGATCTGCCTGTGTGTAGCCAAGTGGGATTAAGTAAACACTGGACTAGAACAGCACATGCCCTGTGCTTGTGATTTGATCAACTTTCCCAAGACTCTGACTCTCAGTTCAGGATCCCCTAGGAGGGTCCATATCTTCATGAACACACAATGCTGAAATACCCAAAGGAAAACACAGCCAGGTATTTAACTGCCTGGGCTGCATGGAGAAATGATTCTTGTTGCTGCATGCTAAGCTACTCTTTGAAACTGAGCTAAATAAACTATACAACATTTCATTTACCATCCTTCCCACCACAAAGATAACAAGCAGCAATAATTCAACTTAAATTTGCCTTAAAACACCGAGTCCTAAAATCCTTCTCCTGATTTCCACATTCCATTGGCTGTGTTCTCACTGGTGATACACCAGAACATCACAACACAGGACTGGAACACATCCCAACATACAAACACCCCACCAGGGAGGATCCCTACTGGCCACACCCTGAGCTCAGAGTGCCCTACCTTGCTGGAAGCTACTCCTGGTGCCCACCGCACAGGATGCTTGGCCAGGGACAGGTGGGAAAGTCTTGATACCATAGGAGAGCTGCTGGCAGTGCCAAATCCAGTTCTGGTCTCTTCCCCACTGTTACAAGTTTATTAAGCTTTTTTTAAAAACACTGCTTTTCCCAGCCTTTGTTTCAGAAGTCTCCTGGTCATTCTGACTGCAGGCTGCCTCACTTCCAGAAAAGCAATTTGGGACCAATGTGCTTTGAGCCCTTTTGGGAAGCCCAGCCACATACCCACTGATGCTGCTGCTCCCACCTTGGCAGGTGGAGCATCCAGGCTCTCTGCCACAGGCAGGCTGAGCCAGAACACCACGTTCTTGTAACTTTTTGTGGCCACTGACATTTATAAACAAACGCGAATTGTTTGAGGTGAGTTATATTGCAGGCAACAATGTGGGATATTATGATTTGTTACTCTACTCTGTATTTTCTTTAAAAAGCTCCAGATTTTTCCCAGTGACTTGTACAGCTCAACCAGCTTTGAACAGCTAAGAATCACCATGCATTATACCAGGTTTATTAAACCACAAAGTTCTGATGTTTCCTGCATCCATGTGGTGTTTCAATATCCAAGGACCTATTACTAGTTCTGACAGCAGAAAGGGAGCTTTTCTTTCCTTTCTGTCGGATATCCAGTGACCATTCTGAGGTCCTTTTGTATGCAAAGCTGATCATCCAGGAATCTGTCCTCCCTTGCAGCCATGCTTCAGGTCTTTTCCCTCCTCCCACCTTCCTTTTATCTACTAAAGTGAATGCATGCCTTGTTCTCAGAATGCTTGCTCCTCACACAAGTGCCTGAAAAGTGATGGGAATGCTAAATGCCATGTGAGATCATCTTGATTAAGATTGAGCCTGAAAGCTCTTCAGAAACTCAGACTGACTCTTGTAGCAAAAGAATATGAAATATGTCAGGCCCAGCTACTCTGACCACTCACTTATGCTAATGGACTTAGATGGGAACTTCTCTCATCAACAGTTTTTAATGCCTCTTCAGAGTGTTTCAGATTCTTAATAGGCCTAATAGTGTGGGGAAGTGAACGATAGCCAGATGAATTATGCTTTCACAGTAACATTAGCCTGTCATTCTCTCATTGTTCAAACTTGAAATCAGCACCTCGGGTTAGAGTGACCTCAAATGCACATCAGAACCTGAGCCTTTTAGCTTTCACTACAACTTCCTTTCTTCTGCCCATACAATTTACTCTAAAATCTAATCTGTAAGAAAACAGCAATTAGACTTGAATGGGAATAGGAATAGCCACAGCCATGTTGACTAGAACAAATAGCATTTAATGAAGAAAAGCCATTCACTCAATGTCCTCCCAGAGCAAAGTAGTGACTGTCTCAATAAAACACTGAAATAGATCCCAATACAGTTGGTTTGTGCTATGCCAATTCTCCAAAGATACATGGATTTAAAAGCAAAATACAGACTGAGAGACTTCTCAAAAAGCTCTTTCCTCACACCGTATCACAGATAAGAATCAGAGCAGTCACAAGTGGTACAATACCAGCATTTACAAACAAGTAGAAATAGAAGGTGACCAAAGAATATAATCCCAGTGGCAAGTGCAGTCAAACAGTGAAATCACACAGAGGAAAAAGTCAGGCTTTAACATCCATGCTTGTCCTAAGCCTACAGCAGGGCATTTTGGAGAAACGAGCTAAGCAAGAAGCTCCAGAGGGTTTTCAGAACATTCTATGTACTCCTTTAAAGAGGCAGGGCTGCTGGTGCTGAGAACAAGAAAAAGATCATCAAGGATCCTCATCTCAAGCTGCTCTTTCTCACTTCGGAAGTACAGCACTACAAGTTAGTTCAGCAAATCCATAATTGTTATTTTCCCAGGAAAAAGAAGAGAAACTGGCTTTATAAGAGCTGCATTCCAAGAGTCATAGGTAATTAGCAAACAGAACTGTCAGAAGATTTTGGCAAGCCCAGGCAATAATGACTCCTAACTTGAGCCAAGGAACTTTCTCTACCTCTCTCATCCCTCCTTTCTGTTACATCATGCAGCCTCCAACTTTCCACTGTCACCTGCAGTTCATGGTTTCATGTGCTTGGAGTCCACAAGTCAATCAAAAGGGGTAAATCTATAAAAAAA
Organism: Buphagus erythrorhynchus; assembly: GCA_013400855.1. Lineage (NCBI taxonomy): Eukaryota > Metazoa > Chordata > Aves > Passeriformes > Sturnidae > Buphagus > Buphagus erythrorhynchus. Next base: position 64,038 of record VZTT01018288.1, on the reverse strand, counting down.
AAGCCCCACTCTCCTGGCAGCTGTGGGTCATTGCTAAGCAGGATGTTCTCAGTGTAAGACCCAATGACAGGATGCATCCATTTAAAGTTTACTTGCTCACCTCTAGCATCATATTAATATCCAAGGAGTCAAGACCTCCAATAAGGCAGAACATTCTTTGATTCAGCTAACCCATTCCTTATTTTAAGAACTGCATTTTGAAGATAAAGGAAGGCCTATAAAATGGATGACATCAAAAAAGGAAACAATTGGAGGTTTAATTCTGATTTTGGTATTAACTTTCAAAAATTCTTTCTTCTAAGACACCTGCAGACATGCAAGGGTTAGTTATAATTCTCCTTTAAAAACATGCTATGTAAGTGCTAAATGCCATAAATTTCTCCAATAATGATTTGGCACAATTCCTAGACTTGATTACAACTTGTCCAAAAACTATGCATAATGCATATTGTACACAGAAAGGTCTGTCATCCATTATATATGACCTTGAGCAGCCTGGAGAATGGATATTAGCCTAAGTAATCCACTCAGTATTTTGCTCTCTCTAAAACGGCCCAGAATTAATAGATTGTAAAATATATATCTTTCTTCTCCCCTATCTTTGCTTGCACTTTGCATGGTAATAAAAGGTGTTTAATACATGAATCATGCATTATATGAGTATGAACTGTGAAAGGCTTACACGCAGCAAGACTAAATTGGCTTTCATTCAGTTTACACAGTGCAAAAATAGTTACTAATAGGAGTAATAATGCTATTCTGATTATATAAGTTCTACTTCAATACTATGCAACACACAGCTTGAGAACCTTACAGGAGGTAACAAGTTACCACATGACTGGGCATTATCCCCACACTCACAAAGCAAAAAGAAATGAACTAAATTGCCCCAGACTAAATAAAGGGCCAGACTGAGCTAGAAAAACACTCAGTCTCAATTTGCTGGTTAGCAGTCACACCTCCAGCTCTTATCAAAAGGATTTCCTTTCTGATATAGCTATTGTTGTATCTTGTTATTTGTCAAGAATTAACATCTCCACAATGGTCACATGGAGAGACAGCTCTGAAGGAAGTAGCTATGAAAATTCAAAATTCAGACAATTCAGTGGAAGAGCAGCAAACAAGACAAAATACACCAGAATGAATTTGCAACAGGAACACAAATGTTTGTGGGAAGAATTCTCTAGCAGGAAGCTCCTTGGACTATCAAGGCAAATAAAAAAATAACCCTGGAAGAAAGGAAGCATAGTGTTGGAAACTCTGATTTTATTTCACTTGCACAATAACACAAAGTCTGGTGCCTCAATCATGCACAGTAACTTGTGTTTATAATTGCAGACAATAAAGGCTCTGGCTGCTGGGAGGGACTCAGTTTCTAAAATAAGACCATAAACATTGTGGAGCCACACAGGAGCAAGATTTCCTCTACCAACTTAAATTTCTCCTCTTGGGCACTATCACTGGCAGAAAATTTTGGGGGTAGATTTTCTTGACTTTGCTTCAGCTCAGGACTACTTCCCCTGGGTTCTCTAGGACCCTCATTGACACCAGTAGTAAAAAACAACACAGTCACAGAAGGCTCGTGTCTTTGCCACTGCAACGTAAAAATCTCATGAATTTCAGGCATTCTGAGTGCTGGAAAGGAAGAACAGGACACAGGAATCCTCCTGCCATCCTTAGTTCCATACCCCACACACACCTGCCCGTTTGCTGTCCTGTCAGGAGAAATGAGCTGCAAAGGAACCTGAACACCTCCTAAATTTCCCTGCTCCCCTCAGTTTGTATCTGCAGTTAACAGCTGCTACATGCTCAGCCTCAGTGACAAACCTTAAGAGCAGGAATTATTTAGGCTTATCTTTCTCAGACTTTTTCCTCTTGCTAAATTTCAGCTGGACTGGTGCTCCTTGCAGGGTGTTTTGAGTCTGTTGGCAAAGCCAACACCACTCCAGCCTCACTGCTGTGCTCAGAGGGGAATCTTCACCCCAAGTGTCACCCCAAATGCCCAGAACACCTTCCACAGACAGGAACAGCATCTCTGCCATCTGCTGCTGGCAATGCACTGCAGCCTGAGCTGGGCACTGCTGGTGCCACAAAGACAATTCATCCTTCATGACTATTTGCTCCTTGGCTTCTCTGAGGATTCCCAAAAAAAGTCAGATAAAGCCAACTACATAGCTCCTTTGAGATGTGCCTCTTGTCAGCTATGATAATAGATTTGAGCCTCACTATTTTCAGGGAATACTATCAAATAATAATTTAATTTGCTTACAGCTTGCATCTCAGCTGAGAGCTAAGAGGGGCAGCTGAGTCACTCAGATTGCCCTGATCCCTGCATCAGAACTGTTTATAAATCCCAGCTTAACAGGCATCTGGTGAAAACTTGGCAGACAACTTTGCCCAGTGGCAAAAAAAAAAAAGTATCTACTTAATCCTTGGAACATTGACGGTCCCTAGACAGCTGACCAATGAATACTAAGCTGCTTTCCCCAAATATGCAATTTGTTGGCAATCTTCAAAGGGTTAAGGGCTAGATTTAATTGCTAATAAAGTTGAATAAAATATTCTCAAAGGAATTAAAGGGAATTGTTTCAGGCTCCAAACACAGCTAAACCAGTTTTTAATTAAGCCATATTTAATAAATAACATCTAAAACAACTGTGCTGCTTTCTTAAGCCTTACTAAGGAAAAGCTTATGCTCAGAATATATTTCTGCAGACTTGCTGACTGCAACATAGAGGAGGCTGGACAGTAGAATAAAGCTGTGATTTTAATGAGATCATCCTTGCTATGATAGCTTGCATTTTAATTGAGTTAGGCCAGGTCTGCAGCAGATGAGACTATTTAGATATTTTATAGCACTCTGAGCTGATCTCAATGCAGTAATGCAAGAGGCTCTTCCTTACACACAGACTTTCATATTGCTACATTTTCCAATCCAGCATGGAGAGGCTTTTGAGCACTTGGATCTAGGACTCTGTTCTGTTTGTGCAGTGCCTGGCAGAGTGCAGCTCCAATGCACAAACAGGGCTGAGGGGTATTCCAGGAACACAAACCCAAGTGATTTACTTACATTTCACACACCTTCATGTCACAAAGCAGATGCTTCTCCTGTCACGTGCCAAAGGTTGCATGCAATATCCTTGTGATTCAGCATGTGTGAGAGGCAGCAGAGACCTTCCTGACAAACCATATGGCACTTTCATTTATAAAGTTGTGTACTTTGTGATGTACTGCCTGAGAACACTCTTGTCAAACAATTGTGTAGTCTACAAACACAAAATAATTTTAATATGGTGGGAAGTGTGGATAAAATGGAGCCAGGCTCCAGCTCCCTTCCAGGCTCCAGCACAGTCCCACTGCAATGAGCCATTCAGCCTAACCCCTAACTGTATGACCAGTCAGGGGTGCTAATTCCAACCCATCCTAATCCTGCTCATGCCTTCTGCTATCAGTCATGAGTCACTCTGAGCTCCCCTCCAGCCTCTGACTGTGACAATCCCTAAAGGAACCACAATTGTCATCCTGGAAGCCAATGTGCTGCCCAGACCATGTGAGCCACCACTATTGACTGGGCAGCTAATTAATTCATTTAGCTGCACTAATGAACTAAGCAGCTCATTACAACAATGGTTTGTGTACACTAAATACTAGCACAGTTATGCAGCCCAAGTGCCTGTACAGCTGGATTAATGACTGCTCTGCACAATGTGCAAGGAGCAAACACAATGGAATCCCAGGGATCTCCTTGCTTTTTATTTTCTGCCTATTTAGGTCCTTGATGTCAGGACCCAGAGCATCTCCCTCCCCCCTAAACTTCCAAAGGCTGATCAGTCCTGTGAATAAAGCTGGGAGCTACCCCAGTAGCTCTGCTAAGTCATTTTGGGGAGAGGCCTCCCCCCTTCCTGCCCTCAGCTCCCTAAGCTGAGGCTCTCACCCTCATCCCTTCCTCAGGGTCTGTCTCAGCTGTGTCACACAGCCACGCCCATTCCTGGCTGTGGAGCCCCTTGATCCATAGACTGCCATCCCAGCTGACCATGGCCTGTCCCCAGAGGAACCTCATGTCCCCAGAGGCAGTGAGACAGGGTCTGGCTGACAAGGAATGCCCAGAGCCTGCAGCCCCTGGCTCCCCAGCCAGCCATCAGCCCATACTGCACCTTGATATTTAGATTTAATAACTGTATGACAACTTATATATATACACATTTTCTAAATGTCTCAGGAAATAATCTCAAAGTAAGAAATCTAAAAAGCACCCAATGCAGACATGCACAGTTACCCAAGGGGCAAGGGCATGTACCTCTTAATTGGGATTTTAAACTTCAAGAATGAAATAGTAGCTCAATTGCTACTCCCGGCACCTTAATACATCCAATTGGAGAATTAAAATCTATTTCCCATTACAAGAAACCCATGGAGGTTAAGTTTGTTTCCAGTTGAAACCTATGGTGACTTGCAGTCGACACATGACATCCACTCCAACCATCTGAACTGCAGGCAGGAACATTTCTATTCTAAAGAAAGTCATCTTTCCATCAGCTTTAGTTCTGTGGGCAAGGCACTCTAAAATAGCTGCTCTTCCTGGTGCAACAGGGTCACAGCAGAGTTTTTCAGAATGAACAGCACTATAATGGGGCCATTTCTGTTTGCCTTTCTAACAAAGTTTCTCAAAACACATTCTGCACAAGAAGAGTCAAACAGTTCTTTACTCAATGCCAATAGTAATTTTTCTCCTGCTCACACATTTAGGCAGTTTGCCTGCAACCTTTCCAAATGAAAGGTTTCTGCTCCAGGAAGAACAATGGATATTCAGTGCTCTTTTATCAGAGAAGAGCTGGGAAAGCACAATTAAAAGAAGGGGGTCAACAGTGGAGAGTATCTCAGAAGCTGCAGGCTTTGTAAATAGTGTCTAAGGGACTGCCTACCACCACTGAAATGCACTCTAATTCACTTTGGAAACCACAAAGTGCTCATTGCTCACCTAAAGCAGTCAGTATCCTCACAACCCAGCTAAACTGCTCTTTATGCACTGGTTCTGTTCACACAGTGCAGGATTTGATGACAAGCACCTCACAGCAGCCAGTGGGGAAGTCCACTCAAGGGACCTGCTTTTCCAACTCTCCATCAAGGCACCTCTACTCCAGAGGGCCCAGGTTATCCCAACACTGCTCCCTGCTGCCTCGACAGGGACCTCTGCCTGGGTCCCTGCCAGTGCCTGCCTAAGTCAGCCATGAGCCTTGGCCCCTTCCACATGCTGCAGCCATTTCAGATGGGACATTTTTGTCACTGGCAATCCAGTCAAAGTCAGCTTGGCAAGTCCTGCTTTATAGCACTGGTCCTCTTGAAATCACAGAGTATCTATCACTAAACATACAGGCATCCATTGGATTTTAGCATCACCTCCACTGAAACACATGGAAAGGTCTTCATGATTTCCAACAAGTGCTGTATGTCCTGTCAGCTCACATCTGCACACACAGATGGAGAGCTGTGCTGTCAAAATCACCATGGATGCCAGAAAAGGAATGCAAGTTCCTCAGTTCCTGGGCCATCACACCACTATCCACACAAAGGGGGAATGTCCTGGATGCAATATCTAGTGATATTCCAGGTGCCTTACAGAAGCACTGTTTCCAAGCCAATCAGTGCTGCTAGAAATAGGCCCTGAAGACCCCAAAATATTCATATCAGCACTTTGAAATCCAGCAGGCATCAGCCATGTGTTGATTGTCCAAGTGATTGTCTACCAGGTGTAAAAAATTCCACAGTGACATAACAGAAATGAAAAAAATGGGGCCTCAACATAAGACAGAACCAGCAACACTTTTCACAGTATTGTTTGCACCACGGACACATTTAAAAGGGAGGGAAAAAATGTTTGCCAGACTTAATAATAATGTGAGAGCACCTTCAAAGTGGCTATCTTTGAGAAAAAAAGCATTGGGAATATGTGAGACAGTCTGAGAAGGCTGGAACTGGAGATATAACTTCATTTCAGATTTTTTCATCAGTTGCTACACCTTGGGAATCTTTTGGATTCCAAAGGGATGATGTTAAAATAAAGTTTAGATAACCATTAATTCAAATAGTGCAGATTCAGCCTCTATTTTTATCTAACTTCCTAAGAGCAGTCCATGAATTATGTCATGCTAGGGTGGTTTCATACAGGTTTTTCACAGAACACAATTAGATTGTTCTAGAACACTTGTTCTTCCCCCTCACAGAGACACATGGAAGATAAGCAATTTTATAAAGAAAAAAATCTAAAGGACAACCTTTTTGCTTCTCAAAAACTTCGAGATCTTAAATCAGATGAAAATTAATTGCATGCAAATGCATAACAAGTCCAAGATTCAGCTTTCTCTCCTTATATACAGCTGCAGCTGATGTTTGTGCCCTCCAAGGTAGTCAGGAAATTAATTTGAAGTCTGCTAAGACTTCAGTTGGGACTTTAGGATTTGAGGCTGGGAAGTAAATACATCTTGGAAGCTTGATGTATCAGGCATGAAGGCTTGAATCACCAACTGATTAACTTTGTCCATCAAAACAGCCCTGAGCCTTCACACTGAGCTTTTCAGCTTATGGAATGGAAAAATCAAAATAGGATAAAATACTTGACACAGAAATACTTGGTAATACACTGACAGCACATAAGTTTGAGCCCATGCACCTCTCTGTAATTCACAATAGAGGATTCTGTGAGCTGGGTTAATCAAGTTCTATCCTCAGAGTGAAGACTCAGAGATGCCAAAGGAAAATATGGCCCAGCCTGGGGACAGATGTGTTGGAAAAGTCAGGCAAAGCCTCTGTGGTGGTAGTTCAGCTGACAGGACCTCACAATAACAACTGCACTGTCATTCAGCAGTTCTGAGCTTCCAAGAGGAAATTGTAAGGGAAGAGGGCAGCATAGAGGATAAGAAGGATTCATTTAAAATGTACATTTTATCTTTTTACTCAGAAAATCAATGTTCAAACAACAACATCTATGCTTAAGAGATAAAGGTGAAGCTGCAGAGAAGAGCCAAAATCCATTTGTACAATGAGTGCTTCCAATTTTAGCAGTGACAGGCAGAGCCCTTCCATACAGAGGTTAGCTAAACAGTTATTTTAAGGACTCACTGTCCTTAGTGGAAAATTAATAGAGCAAGTGTCAAAAGCCTTTCATGACTTCAAAAATTAGAACAGTCTGTCTCCACTGGGTATCTGTCCTGCATAGAGAGCCTTCACCTACTGAAATATAGAGTGGGAAGTTTATTCAGCACCTGGAAATTAGCACAGTTGTTCTCGAATCATAACATCCACATATCTCTAACACACATTGCATTTGAGGAGTACACTGCCTGCCTAGAACAACATCATTCCTCTGCTGAAGCCACTGACATGCACAGCAGCAGAAAATTAGAAATACAGCCACTTAGAGAATCAGCACACACTTTGGAAACCTCCCTTGCTGGAGAAGGCATGGGCAGCTATTGAACCTGCAAAAGAAACAGTGAAGAAAGGAAAAGGAACAGTGTGCACATCTGCCAAATTTTAACTTAAAAGCAAACCCCCAAAACTGAAGTTCCTCACTTAGTGGGGATGGAAAGTTTCTCTACTCTTTTTGGGGGAATCAGGTGCATTTGAAGGTAAAACAAGGCCTACAACATGCATGGCTTCAGAGGAATACTTAATGCTTGTTCAACATCTCATTTGACTCTTGCAAGAAAATGAAAAAACTTGTCTGGATGTTTCTTAGGGAAACTTGTATTTATTTTTTGCATTATCTCTCCAATAAACCATAGTTTTGATACACTAATAGCAAACTATTGTTGGCATATTAATTTAGCTGTTGTTTAAAGTGTATTGCACAAGAAAGGGACATTTTATATATCATAAACGTCTGGATATTGATGCCCAAATGCTGACATTACATATAGCTGCACTTCAAACCTCATTTTGGTTTGATTATGCAAACAATCCATTCCTAAAACAACAAAACCTGCAAAATCCCAACTTTTTAAAAGTAAGCCTCAAGGAATCTGTTTGAAAGTTAACCTTGAAACCAGTTTTACAATTAATTTGAACTGAATTTCTATTTAGCAGCTAAAACAACTTCTTCTAAATGGCATTATGCCAAATATGATTTCTATTCCCTTTTCTAGTGGCAGAGAGCTCATGACTATAAAATAAGTGAGAGATCCAAAGGCTGTAGTGTGCTGCAAAATGGATCCTGAGGGAAAATAACTTGCTGTGGATATGGAAATAAGATACTTTTTTCTTTTTATCCCCTCATAGAACAGCAGTAGTAGCTCTGCATCCAGGGGATGCTCTGCTCTTTAACTCCTAAATTAAAAAACCCAGGCTGGATGAGCACATGATGAAATTGCTCGATACCAAGGAACTGCACATACATTCTTTGGGATCTTAAAATAATCTCCCAAGGGAACATTGTGGTTCTTTCTTTGAGGCTCAAGACTACGTGAATGCCAAATAAAGTTTGCATGTACTGACTAATCCAGTAGCTATCCATCATTCTGCAGGCCTGCTTCCAGTTCTAATTCCCTCTCTTGTTTTCTTGGCCTGCTTGAAGCACTGATTGTCCTTTGGGTTTGCTATACACAGCAGTGGGAACAGGTTTTCCTTCTGGGAAGCTCCCACTAAAAGACATCTTTTAGTGGCCTCTCTTCCTTTCATGCACACAGAGCTGCCTTGGCTTCAGTACTTCCAACCTGCACTGTACTAAGCACTAAGGTCCAATGCTGAACTGCATTTCTCCATGTGTAGCTGTGAGCAGGTGAGATACAAGAATTCCTAAATGTTATTCATTCATAAGGAATTGACATTCTCCTATTTTTAGGTATGACAGTCCTTCAACTCCAACTGCAGTGGCCTAAAGTAGTTTAACAAGTCCATACTATCACAAAAACACTAAATAGTATCACTGTCCAGAAGTAACAGAGCTGCTGTGACTCATGAGCTGGGACAAAATCTACCAGAAGGCAAAATTTTCAAGGAAAAGCCAGATCTTTAACTGAAACCTTGCATGGAGACTTTTTGGCAGAAATGTCACTTTCTGAATAAGCACTGAATGCCTAAACCATGATAACTATTAGCCTAAAATGAAAATACAAGAGAAAGTTCCACTACACACCTTTGATTATGTAAAAGACCAGGGAAAGATGACTTTGAGGCACTTTGATGACAATTCATAGCTGAAATAACGTCACCTAGGGATGAAATGCTTTTATCAAATCTCAGCTTCCCTTGTGAAGATAGGCCTAATTTACTGACCTTCAAAGCACTCATTTCAATCATTATAATTTGGACCTGCACATTTTCTATAAAGGAATTTTTAAACTTTAAGCGGTTCATCCTTATCTCTGCTTGTAAAAAAAAAAAACAACAAAAACAACCCAAACCCTCACTTTGGAGCTCCATGCTACTTATAATGATTCTATAATCTTCTTTTTGTAGGTCTAATTGATTACAAGTTCAAAGCTTCAAAAACTAGCATTTAAGACTTCAGTCTTAGCAGATTGCAGTTCACCTAAATATTCACAATCTAAAACCCTAGCAGGGCTATCGCCAATTTAGAGCTGCAATTATGACCCACAGTTTGTCAGTGATACCCANTTCTTGAGACTTGTAGAATATTTAAAATTCATTTCCCTATTTCTCCCACACAAACCTTCAAAAGTAACCAATATCCAAATAATAAAATACATTCCCATGTGGTCAGGGGGGTTGCTTTTCCTACACCAATTGTTTCCTTTTCCTAAAATATATGGCAGTCTTGGCAGAATGGAATTGGGATCAAATCCCTTAATTAAAAACAAGCATTTATTCACTTAGTTTTGGCAAGAATAGTCTGATATTCCCATTTAAGTAACTGTGAATTAATATATTCACAGTTAAAATACAGTTTCCTAAGTTCCACTACCCTTCTGAAGATAATGTGATCTATTAAAGAGAACTATTGTTTCATCAGCAAGGCCTCTGACAGGACAGATTTGCATTGCTGGTTTTCATTTCTCCTTGGATGTTCAAAGGCAACATCCCTCTTTCCAATTTTTATTCAAGTACTTATCCACAGTGTGTAATGCAGGAACTTGTTTTCATCAGCAAATCAAGCAGAACTGATAGAATATGCAAGAAGTACACTAAAAGGAAAGAACTAGCATTTTGCAGCATTCCTTTCATTTCAACATCTGCACACAGGATTTCACTGGAGTGGATATTTCTCTTTTCTCCCATGAGCTCAGCATATCAGCATGACTATCAGTCCCAGATTGCCCATCTAAGAACACACCATGAAGGGAACTGGTGACTATTTGTCTTTTGTAACAATGAAAATTGGATCACTTGGAGCAATCTGGGATGAGTTGTGCCATCCATTTGCAGGAGAGAAGCAGTAAAAACTCATTGCCTCTTCCAAAGAGTTTCTAGTTTTCAGAAAATGTGGGGTCTAACAATATCATTCAGTAAGTGTGCTATTACATTTACCCAAAAACTGATCATAGTTTTTGGAGAAAGCTGCTTTTAGGAAATGATGAATTTCTACTGGATGCTTTGAGCATTTGGATGTCAATAAAAGGAGAAGAACATCATTTTTCAAGTATTGAAATAAAGTTACTCTGTACTGAAGCTTTTTAAAATAATTTCTTACAGAGGTATTTCTAGTACAATGAGAGCTGAATTATTATGATGCCCACAGAATCACAAGTCCTGAAAGAACATAATATGTCTCTACCTTGAAAATGCTAACTGGCCACATCATTGCTAATCAATAATACTCTCTTAATGAAAAAAAAAAAAGACTCAAATACTACAGTAAAACCCTCAGGAGTGTAGAATTGTTCTTTTAGCTATCTTTTAGAAAAAGCTTTTTATCAGAGCTTCTCCATCCATTTACAGACAGGGAAGCAAAGCTGAGGGGAATTGTTCAGTGCCAGAAGGGAGCAGAGCCCTTTCTCCTCTCACAGCTCCATCCACCCTGCCACATACCTGAGGCAATGCCAGCTCAGAGCAAGCATCTCTTCAAGCAATAGCTCAGCAGAAACAGGCTAATTTTACCAGTTCTCTTCTTGTAAAATATGCACATGTGCTCCATTGTATGATCTGACATTCAAAGCTGACTAAATTATACAGTGATCTTAAGATATTTTCAGTAATGCTTATTTTACAGCTGGAACATGCCTGACAAGTAGCCTGCAGAAGCTTTACAGCTCAGAACTTATTGAAGTCTCCAGTATTTTTTTTTTTGTTTCCTTTTCCTTTGTGTCCTTGTGTAACAGACTCAAAGTCAACAGTGCTTGATTTAAAAATAAAATTCAGAATCCAAATTCACACAGGAAAACATCTGATTTCCAATGCTCAGCCTGATTACCTTTTTAAACCTGGCAAAGAGCCTAATTCTCTTCAGTTTCAAGGAGAGGCAGGATACAAAATGCTCATTATTCACAGGGCATTTTAAAACCTCACTGTATTCCCACAGGAGCTTCCTGATTGCTCCCCCACACTTGGGCCAGAGGNCAAGGAAAAGAAACAAGCAGGAATTGTTTCTGTCACAACAACTCCAGGCACATCATGGAAGGAACTGCTGGCAGAGAGTGACACAGGCATTTTCACTCCTTCTAAAAAAAATGTACAATAATTCCAATATCAACCAGTCACCATGCCTTGCACAATTTCTATGTCTTTTTCAGCATTTTTTTCCTTGAATTAACTACAATAAAAGTAATGCATTAAGAAGCAGTGTTTTGACAAGAAAAGCCAAGACAAGACCATAGAACTCTTCCTTTTAAAGTAATTATCAAAGTGCAAAATCATTTTAGCAAGGAAATCTGATCTTTAACCTGGTAATTAATGGAGATGATTCCAGAAAGAGAGATCATTTTTCATATAGTACAATGACAGATCTTGTTTCCATAAATGAGGTGAACAGGCTGATGCTGCCAAGTTTCAGCCAACATAGACTTTTTAACAGCAGGGTCTCCAAGAAGTAATTTTATTCCCCATGTTTATGTACAGCTGAATTTTCTTTTGGGCAGAGAACAGACTGACTGTCAAAAGCTGTCACTTCCAAAATCCAAACACAGCACATTTTGTTATATTGGATTTATTCCCCTTGTTTTCAAAACTAACTAAAAATGCTGCTGAAGATGCAGGCAGATAATTCAGTTTGTGATTTTACTAGTTTCACTTTTAGTTGGTTTTGTCATTTATAATACATACAAGGGCACAAAGTGACAAGTTGATTACTTCTGTAGAGGCAGCAAAAGAAATTCTAAATATGCATTGGAGCAACAGCCACCAAGAATCCAGTACTGAGCTCAAATATATCCCAAGAGCAAAACAGCAGGTTAGTAACACACTATTTATCTTTTGTAAGATTCTTACATTCCTTATGGTCAAAGTCAAAGCTTAATTGCAATTGAAGACCTACAAGGAATTGTCCTCTGAAGTTCCAACTCCTCAAAACACATGTGGTTTAAAAGAAAATAAAAAGAGAAAATAAGTGTCTAGTCCATATGAAAATTTAAGTCTCATGTATGTAATGATACTGAGCCCATCGCTTTGATGCCACTAAAAATGGGAATGTTAGAAACCAGTCTCCAATCAGTGAAGCTCTGTCAAGGTAAAGTGTCTCTGAACAGAGTTCATCAAGCACTCAGCATGACAGATCATTCAAGTTTACACCTGTCCTATAGCAATTGTCTCTGGCCTGGAAAAGTCCCATTACAGTAAATTGCAGAAGTGATTTCTGCCATAAGGAACTGGGGAAGAGAGGGAGAGCAGGGGAGGGACATCAGTCAAATACCCAATAAAGACATCATTGGGCTGCACACTTATCAAGTGACTTGAAATAAGGTTTACCACCACACACATTTCTCTCACTAAGGCAAAGTCAAGGCAGAAAATTTCTCGACACTTAAAAAAACTCAAGTCAAATCTCTGAATGCTTAGAATGATACTGTATTTTCTGCAACTGATGGATCTTGAAAGAGGTTTAGCCCCATATTAGGGGTTTTTATCCCTGAAGGAGAGTACACTTAAATCTGTTTAATGCACTTTCACATGGGCATCCTGATCTTACATTCTTAATTGTTTCATGTTAAGCTTTTTGAATAAACCTTAAAACACTTTGGGTCATATTTGAAGGACAAATTCCTTTGCTTGTTTCCCCTCAACATTCCTTCTAGACTCTTCCCTGTGCTACTCCCAAACAAAAGCAGAGTGCATGCTGTACTGAGCCAGTCAGGTAAAGGTGATGAGCAGCATGAATACTGAAAGGAAGCAATCACACATAATTCCCCCTTCTTGCCTCAGCCATGCAGAGATGGAAGGATGGATGTAAAAAAGCCTCTCCAGGCTGCCTCAACTCCAGCAGTATCTCCAAACCAAAACATGATTTGGGGTGATGCCTGAAGTTCAGCATTCTGCCTCCAACCTATGATCCTTCCTTTTACAGTGAGGACATCTCCATGGAGAGTCTTCCCTTGCCATCCCAGTTCCAGGCTTAAAAGGTTTTCCCCTCCCACTTCTACTCTGGCAATATGGAGGAGGCAGAGCAGAAAAGCAGTGATCTCATTTTGAGCCTGTGCACTCCATTTATGCTGGTGACCTACAATTTTGAGGGCAAAGCAAGTGGAGAAAACCATCTTTACTTTGTACATACAGTCAGATAATGATGTTCTCTCAGACTGATAATCCTCTCAGGAAGCCTGGGCACTTATGTATTCCTGGAAGAAGGGAGCATTGAATGCTGCCTTTCTCATCTGGTGGTGTTTTTCCCCCCACTCTACATCAACAGAAACATTTGCCATGGCATTAGCCCATACAGCTCTCAGTGCCTTCCATTAAGTACAAAAATGGAAGTGTCAGGACAACTTATTACTGTTTATCTATTTATCCTTGAAGCACTCTGTGCCTCTATTTGCCTCTCATTACAAACTAAGGAAATGCACGAGCTGCCTGGTACCTCTATCTTGTAGAGAACTGAATCTGTAAGGATATACCCTAAAATGCTACAAATAAAAACAGGATGCTGCACACATTGAAAAAAAAAAAAAAAAACAAAAACAGGCATCACCTTAGCATCAGAAAACAGCTGAAGGAAAAGGTAAAGGGTCTCTAGAAATATGGATATGGCTAAACAGATACTGAGAAGCAAACACTCACAATGAAAGGAGAAAGAGTCAGTCACTCTACTTGCTGCTATAGACATGCCTCAGGTTAAAGGGACAGCTGCACATTTGGGAATAAAGCTCAGGAAGAGTAGGACAAGCAAGTTCTCAAAAGTCCTGCTAAAGAGGAAGCACATGCAATGCTCATGTATAAGCTGACACCTCACAAGAGAGCTCACCTTTCCCCCAGGGATGTGGAGACACCATCACTGGAGGTTTTCAAGCTGCAGCTGGACAGGCTCTTGTCTCTCCTCCCTTTGCCATGGACCACAAGATCTTTTGAGGCCCTTTCCAACCTCATCTCTCCTATGACTCAGTTACTAAAATAGCCCCTTCACTTTTTGTGAAACTATTTCTCCACAGTGACTTAAAGCTTGATTTGTCACCACGACATTTCAATGCTAGTCTTTTTT
>VZTT01018288.1:36325-49044 GCA_013400855.1 Buphagus erythrorhynchus | reverse complement strand
GGAGAACATGGGTTGTCTAACTGGATGCATTCCCAATCTGTCATCACGTTTTCAAAGGAGAAGTACACAACTGGTTCATCACACAAATGGAAATCACACCTGCTCCAGGCTGTCATTAACATACTATAGTGCCAGCTAACTGGGAGAGGGGTGGGAAACACATGGAGAGCAGGAATTTACTTCCACTTCATAAATCATCAGCCCAGCTTCCACTACAGTCAGTGGAGCAGCACTTGGTCTACAGAACACTAAAAGAAAGGAAGAAAAAAAAAAAGTTTTATCTAGTTCTTACAGTGCTAGATCTAGGAGGCCACTTAAGCAAAACCAGGAAGTACTTTTGTAATACAAAGCTCAATTAAGTTCTGGAACCTCCTGCTAAAGGATCCAAGAATTATGAACAAGTTCAAAGATAGATAAATAAATTCACACAAGTCCATTGCTGATAATTAAAGATAAACTAAATTATTCAGAAATCCCTACTGGTGTCAAATGTTTCCAACAAGAAAAAAAAATACACACAGCCCTAACTTGTACTCTTTCCTCAGGAAATTGTTATTAACCTATGTTGAGACAAGACCCTTAGTCTGACAGAAATTTGTCTAATCCAGACCTCCAATTCTTATACTGAAGTTTAGTCAGATGAGAAAGAGGGGCCTGGTCTGACAGTCCAAACAGGGAACTAGGGGAAATTCCACAAACTCACTTAATCTTAGCAACTTTTTTTTCTTTCAATGCCATTAACTCAGGATGAGTTGGCACAGACTATTTGCTATAATTTCTAATTAGTACAGCAATAATATTAATATTCCTTGCTAGGGCATTCTGATACACCAGTGTTTTCAAAGTCACCTGTACAAAGCACTAGTGACCAGTTGGAATAAAGGGAAGATATAGAGAAAATACCTCAGCTTATGTTTAGTGTCATACAGGTTGTCAAGTACATCTGAAGACAATAATCAAACTTAAAAAAAGCCAGAGTGTTTCCAACCAGTATCCTGCCTCTGTCAGGGAAATCTTTCCAAATAAAACGTAGACTGCAAAATTCCTATTAGCAAACAACAATATAATATTTGTCCTCACATGAAGACTGGTCCATTGGAAATGGAAGAGCAGTAGGTATTTGCTGTGTCCAAATGAAAAAAACACCAAGATGAAATGCAGAAAACACAACTGAATTGTTAGAACAGTCCAGTGAAAGAATCACATTTAACTCTGCTCTACTCAGACAAGCTCGAAGGCTTTGGGCTGCATCAGTCATCCTCTATTTGCATCAGGTTCACTACCTTTAGTGAGGTATTTAGTACAACAGTATATTTGGGGTGTGCACAGTATTTTGTATAAAAGGCCTACACAGACCTTCTCAAGCCTCTTAAAACCAGATGCTGCAAAAGAAACTGCTGGATCTCCCCATTATCTTCATTAAACCCCTCATACATTCCCCTGGGTGTTTTGGGAAACCAACAACTGAATGCAAAGCACTTCAAAGATAGCAAGACATACTGCAAGCTGCTACAAAACAGCAAAAGGCACTGGCAGAGGGAAAGATGATAGTTTTCAGTCAGAAAGGAAAAAAACTTTTGATCTGAAGAAATATTTTTACCGGGCAGTTATCCATATAAAGTAGAGTTACACACTTCCATAGTTTTCTCATACCTCAAGAAAGCTCTTAAGTCCGAACAGCCTCTCTAACTTTTTCCCTTCCTTCCAGCAAGGATTTTAACAACCAATCTTTCCACTTCCTCAGAACAAAAGCAGGTTGACAGCTAAAGCTGTGAAAGCAGCATGGCAATCTTATTAAACATGCCAGGTTTGCTATGCTGCCCTGCAGAAAAACCAAGTGATGCTAATTAATCCAACCATTAACAGCCAGGTGAATCCTATGAGCACTAAAACTGCAACACTTCCAAAAGCTTGCACTGCATCTGGCCTAGGTGTACTAATACTTTCACATTCCTGACCTGATTTCTCCAGGAAGCTGCTGATAATAACTCACAGAAATCAGATACTCTGCAAATGGGTGTTTGAGGTGAATATGACACCTGTATTCATGGTTCCAGAACAGACATAAAAGGCATACAAAAAGCTCTGGCTATTGACAGCATTAAATAGCTCCATTCTCAGCTCTCTTCTGTTGAGCAATCACCAGTAATCTCCATTCCTCTGCAGGCTGAGGAATAGTTCTTTCAAAAGATTAATTTGGTATCCAGTAATCTGTTCCTCTGAACAGTCTATTCTGAAGTACAGAAGCAAATCCTATTCTCTAATCCTGTTGGTTTCAGTGACAGGAGCCTGTGACAAGCAAACATCCCAGTGTAACAGAACTGAACACCTGCCATCTGAGAAGCTTTGTCCCCTTGCTTAGGCCAATTAAAATAAAAAAGATCCAACCAAACAACTTAGTGCAGAAAATTACCAATTACCCACATGTAGACATTTTAAAGCAAGTGTAGATGCTTCCTAGTGTCACTAAAGTGTCAGAAAAATAAGGTTAACTTTTAAAGTTTCCACTCTCACCTCCCAGAGTTTCATTCCAGACCTTGTCTATCTTCTCACATCAGATAGCAACAAAAGCTTGAGTAGGGCTGAGGCAGGAGCTGAGGAGGACCCCAGCACAGACCCAACCAGAGCAACATCCCACAGGAGCTGAACCAGTTAGCAACAAAATTCATCACTTACCTCAAACACAGCAAAAGGATGAACTAGGCACAGGGACCACCTGGCTAGAATATAAACAGCAGGCTAAACACTAAAGACAAGCATAAGGCACAGCTAGAGAGCAACACAACTACAGCCACCAGCCAGACCCCAAGCTGGAGCTTAAATAGGGCCCAAGGACCTGTGGGAAGGGTGTGGGCAGGGGCCCAGGTAAACCTGATTAGGACCAACAGATTTAAATGCTCTCAGGGCTCTGGTGTAGCTGTTTCTTTTTAAGCCCCCTCTGCACCATATTGTTTTGTTTCAAAGAAGGTTCTAGCTCTTACTTTGCTGAGAAATAAGCAAGCTGTTTAAAAGCTATCTGTGCTTTTATTAGAGACTCTTAGAAAATAGGAATGTAATGTAAAAGTAGTAGATTGATGCTGTAGTAAGCCTAAGGGAAGGGTTATACTCTCATTACAGCCCCCATGATTTGATATTTTTTTGATACTTTTGTTAAGGGATAGTACTGAGCCCCAAAAGAAATTCAGGGCATAAAGTCCACAATTCTTAGGTAGAAGAAGTAACCAGTACCTGTTACCAGCTAAAAAAGTTGTAGTTGTCTGGCCTTTTGTTCACAGCCTAGATTTTACTGGGAAATACTGAACCACAAGGAGCAGCAAATGGTAAGTAGACTTACAGAAATGTATGTTACATTTCCAAATAACAGCCCTCTGTTTTAGAGAATGACAGCAGAGCTCATTTCTTAGGGTGTGGTGGGACTTGCCTGACTCCCTGCACATCCTTAGGGCTTTTTTTCTCCTTTCTGCAACAGAATGCACATGGTTGCATTTCAGAAATTGCTTGGAGGGTTCATTAATTTTAAAATATTTTTACTGCTCTCTAAACTGCAATAGAGTATTCTTTTCTCCTACCTCAATGAGGTATTAAATTCAGCTTCTTCTCAAACTTGTGAAAGGAGGACCAGGAGTGCTGTCAGAAGCTGTGATTTAGCAGGACATGCTTCTTGTGTATAGATCTGTGTTTAAATCAAAAAGAAACTATAAATTTATAGTTATACCCTAGCAGCTTGCCAAAAGTACAATTCCTTGTGAAGCCAAATCAGGAAGTAATCTTCCCCTATCTTTGTGGCCAAGGCTCTGTCAGAGTTACAAGTGTCAGTGTCTGCTCAGCCACTGAATGTGGCTTGTTTCAATGTGCCTTTGGCTTCACGTTTACACTCCTGGTGTTTTCTTTCACAAATGCATCTCCAAAACAGAAGCAAAACATCTCCCTGTGGAATTTGAGACATAAACAGAGAATGCCATAATTGTCTTATGCATTCCCATTTTTTCCTATTCATTTATCATGGAAAAAGTCACAGAAATGGGACCACAAAATGTAAAATATCTGCTTAAAGAATATACATCCTTTCGGTACAGGGCTTTTCTGGAACAAAAATAGAACTATTTTTTCCTGGAACCATATAAAATTATGTATTTATATCCATTAGACTGCTATCATACATAATCTAGTTATTAGAACTGGTTTGCACTGTCCACTTGTGGAGCTGAACAGTACTTAACAGGAAAAGGATGGCAAATGAGCCTCTGGGCACTTACCAACTCCAACATATTCCATATAAAGCCTGCTATTTCTAGAGATCTCCTAATGCATTCTCTGGTAAAATGGTAGCTCTGAAAGAAACTTTTAAATCAGCCCACACTTCAGATAAATGTGCACCCTCTACAGTTTTCCTTTTCTTTCAAAAGGAAAGTGTCTTGACTTTGTGCCTTGTGTTCTACAGCTGGATCACAAGAGTTCTGCTCAGGAACCCCTTGCCCAGATCAAAACAAATCATTTTCCTTGTGGGCATCACCTTAATTATCCAATAATATGTCTGAAAATTGCAATAGGCTAAATATTTATGGACACTCTGAAAGTTACATTTAATTATGGGTTTCTGATTGTATATGTGAAGATTTCTGTGGCCTTGGCAAACAAAAGACTGGAATTTCAGCTTCCTGGAAGTTCGAGTAGCCTTGTCTTTTTTTGCAGACAATTTGCATTTTAAAAGACTTCTGCTTTCATGTGGCTCAGCAACAAGATACAATTTCTCCACTGACCAATCTGCAGCCTAATCTAGCAGTGACTCCTCAAGCAAGACTCCTGCCAAATCCAACAGCTCTGCAGGAACAGGGACTGCTACAGCAGGCCCAGAATCACTGTCCTACTACCTGAAAGACAAGTGCCACCCCAGGTGACAAACTGCCTAAAAGGCTCTTTTGACAGCAGCAGTGTTTGGGCCTCTGGCAACTGTCAGCCCCAGCAGCAGCACAGGGAGCTCTGGGAATGTTCTGTACCAGATGGAGCCTGGCCTGCAAGCACTTGTCTGAGTGGCCCATTTTCCTTGATACCTGTAGAGAGGCATTTGCTCACCAGCAGCAGAGGGGACTGATAAATGCACCCTTAGCCAGGATTATTAATCTGTACACCACTTCTTTTTGGAGCAGAGCTACTTCTGTGACCACAGAAATTACTAGGACACATAAGCAATCTTTACATTCCATCTCGTAGGAATTCTGCAGCCTGGTAATAAAATCATCTTTGTTCAGCTGGCTCATCATTCACCTGGATTTTTGGTTATGAAAAAGATAGTTTCTGGACCAAGAAATTTGAGCTCCACCTGCTTTACACTGCAGTATAGAAAACCTTTTGGATTGATTCCAATTTTCATTCAACTAACTTATCATAAAATCACCCCACTGATTTTAGACTCCAGCTGAAAGTGGTCTTGTTCCTAAAATTCCAGGAACAATTTGAGATCATTGTCCCAAGAATAAATGGCTTGAAATGTCTATTGGACACTACTGATTCAAGATAAGTGCTGAGTTAAACTCAGATCATATTGCATGAAATGCTTCTTTCAAATAACTTATTTTCAACAGTCTCTGGGAAAGGGAGAGAGAGGAGAATTACTGTGGCAAAGCTATGGCACAATATAGTTACATAATTGCACTTCTCACATTCAGTGGGGATTTCAATAAGTTTCTCTGGACAGGTAGGTTTTTCCAGTGCCTTGCAAGGTCCTGTGCAGCTGTTATCTTGTTTAAATGGTTGACAGGGAAAAAGGAAAAAAAAGAGGCTGAGCATTACTTGTCCTTGGTCCACATCATGCACTGCTTAAGTGGGAAGGGAGGTCCAGGATAAGGATTATACCTGTTTTGAAATACCTGGAAATGAACATTACTTTCTAAAACTTGAAAATTATTAGGGAAGACTGATCCCATAGGAGCTTCAGAAGACTGGAATAAATATCAAGGCAGAATATCCATTAATTGTTCAGATGGGGGGGAAGAAATATTATTTTTCACTGCTTTTAGGTGAAGACATTTTCTTAGTGTGGGAGAGAATGGCTACAAACTCTGAAAAGGTAGTGTGGATACAGCAATACATTGGAAAATACTGTTTCATGTATAGCCTAATGCCTTAATCAGAAGTTGCTTAATTCAGAACCAATTCAGATTAATAAATAACGGTATTTGCAGAGGTTGGGATTTTTGGAAGCTTTGCTTGAGAACTACATGCAGTGGCATCTGGATTCATGGCTCTGCTGCATTGTGTCTTGGAGATGCTTATCCAAAAACTGACTACAAGCAAGAATTTGGCTTCTGACACAACAGCTTTCATTTCCTCAAACTTGCCATCCTGCCAGGTGAGTTTTTATTCTTTCTGCAGGAAGTCTTGAGGTATTGCAACCTTTAAAATCACAGCATCTATTCTGTGTGTTACAGAGAGCACAGCAGTCCCTCTGCCACAGGACATCTGTGAGCTTGGCCTGGGTTTCCATCTGCACCTTTGTTTCACTGCTGAGCTCCTGCTTAAAATGAGTTTGGCATTCCTGGAGTGGGACTGTGGCACTGCCTGGAATGCAAACAGCACTTGCTCTGCTCACAGGTCCCAGGGCAGCTTTTGGATACACAATTCTTGTGCAGGCCCTGCTGAGGCCAACAGGAGATCTCCAGGTCTGCCTGACTAACACAGTTAGATTCACTTCTTTAACACAGCATGTGGCTGCCAGACAGGAGTTGAAAAAAGATTATTGTTGAAATAAGAAGTCACTGATGGTAAAAGCCAAGTCTAAATAATACCCATGACTTATCTAACAAGTCTTAGTTGTGTGATTATGGCAAGAATTTTGGATTCCTGTATTGTGTAAGGAAGAAGAGTTATTATTAAGAATAATTCTTCTTCCTTTAATAGAATTATTCCTGATTTAATTTGGGAGCACAGTCATAACTACTCTGTCAATGACAGGTTATACTGTAAATCCTGATACATGAATGCCCTTCTCACAACTGACAGAAAACCAGATGAAAACTGACCACAGGCAGTAACAGGTACAGGAGCAGAATTTGGCCACAGCTGTTGGCACTAGATTTACTGCCTGATGAGCCTAGCCAGCTTGAGCTTGCATCATAATCTAATAAAAACCTAATAATACCTTTCCATCTAACTCAGCCACATATATCAGGCTTTGGAGGTGTCAGGCCTAAAAGGAGAATTGTACTGCTGTCTTGAAGGTTATTTTTATTGCTGAGAAAAATATATTGCAAGCAATAATTCCTTACACAGCAGTTCCCTCTCTTTTCCACTTTGGGACAAAAAAGGTAAGAAAAACAAGCCAAAGCAATAAAAATTCACGTTTGAGATCAGATCTGTCCAGATCTGATGCACTCAAACTTGAAAGCTCATTCTCTTATCTCTTGTAAGATCTTTTAAATTCTGAAAAGGCTTGACAGGCAGAAAATGAACAGATGCACAGTAGAGGTGGGAGATGATCTTGTGGGAGCTGTCTCCTGCCTAGTGCAAGGAGAAGGGAGTGGAGGCGTGCCTGCATGCTGGGGTGCTGTGTGGGGAGAGGGAGCCCCAGCATGCACCTCTTTACAGGGCTGGAGGTTACATAAGGCTTGACAATGCCTTCCCCTCCCTCCCCTTGGAACCTTGGGAGAGGGCAGATGCCAACAGAGGCATTGCAGGAGGAGCAGGCTGCCCTGCAGGCTCCACACTTGTTCTTTCTGTGCCAGCTCCCCTGCTGAGCTGTCACCTTTCCAGAGGCAGCAAGCAGGCAGTTCCTCTTGCTCCCACAGGGGCATTTCTGCTTCCTGGACAAGGTGTGCTCTGGTTTTATCCCTGCTCCCTGGAGCTTGTGGATACCTCTGGCTGCAGGAAGTACACTGAGCACTGTTGTACTCTGGGGTGCTTCTGCTTCAGACTTTGGATGACAAACTCCACCTCTGGACATGCAGGCAAGGTGAAAAAGCAGATTTTTCAATGTTATTTAATAATACAAGATCAAGAAGAGCCACTCAGGAGGGCAGGGAAGAACTGTTGGTGCACATCAACTTCCCTGTGTAAGAAGCATAAAATGAAAGGTGGTATTTTTTGGATAATAAGATAATACTTTTCAATGCTGAATACCCTTGATAACTTGTCTCCAAATCTTGGCAGGACTAGTTCTTCACATTTCTGGAGAACAGCAAAATTCAGAGTTACTCAGAGATGTTCTTGAGTATTACATTCAACTGGATGTATGCTGGGGACAATATAGATATGATTTCCTCCTCTCATTGCATACCTACCTTTTGGTGAGTAGTCATTAGATTCACATTAACTAGATGAATATGGACAAGAAAGCTCTTCATGTATATTCTTTTAATATTCCAATGAATTCTTCAGTCTGATTTTTGAAGCACAGATGTGAACATTCCTTGTCAAAAGTCAAGGTTTTGTCTAAAAGCTTTTGTTCATTTTTCTTGGATATCAAAGGCAGAGCCATGGTGACTTCCCAACAGTTACAGTGTTGTGTATTTATTGATTTATCTGTTTTAAACTAAACCATTCTCCTTAAATAGAACAAGCTTTATTGTTAATAAATCCATGTTAGAAAATGCATTGAATATGTATTTTTGGCCACATCTTGTTTACTTTCTACTACATTATTTAAGTTATAAACCTCTTTTAGCATTCACATTGTGAAAATTATATTGCTACTGTTGAGTTGTTTTGTTAGACACATGTACAAATTAAAATCGGAAATATCAACATTGCTACTGTCTGTGTGATGATAACATCTTGTTTTCTAGTTTCACAACCAATCCATCAAGAACAAATTCCAAAAGTTTAGGAGCATAGTTCTGGAAATCCAGTAGAGAACTTGAAAAAAATTATGTAGCTGGTGATATGAAGTGTATTTTAGGAAAATGAATGTTGCATTAATTTAATCTGCTCTAGGCAGTGTGATGAATCCATCATGGCACACAGTGAAAGAAAATATGTCAAGAATGTTGGAATACCTTTCCTTACCACAAGACACCCACACAAACTAATAATAGGACAACATTCAATAAAGCAGAAAATAAACCTAATAGAAACCAAGTTACAGAAAGAATTTTCTAACTTCATCCTCTGTATCACACACCTAAAATCTCTCAAGTTTTTAACTCCCTTCTTTTTCTACTAGAAAACCACACTATCAGAGGAGGCAAATTTTAGTTCAGTGAACACAAAGACACAGAGGTTTGAGTGGGAAGGGACCTTTTAAAAGTAACCTAGTTCAAGGTCCTGATACAGGAAATAGTGGCAAAACACAGAGCCCTGTCTTCCTCACATAGTTCAAGAGAAACAGTGAAATTCCTGATGGGGAAGTGTAGGAAACAATGTATTTTGGTGGTATCCTCTGTGCAGAGCAAGGGGCTGGTCACCCAGATAAATTATCATTTCAACACAAAAATCTCTGTGAGCTGAGTGTCACAGAACAAGAGTAAGACAGGTTGGCATCTTTCCTTTTGTGTAGCTTCATTTGTTCTTTCCATATTGTAGTTGAACTTTATATTTTATAATCAAGATTAAAGCAAACAGAAACAGATTAGAATTTTTTTTTTCATTAAATTCTGTCCAAAGCTTACCTGGGGTTCATGGCTACACTTCACTGAAAGAGACAGCTTGATTCCTGAAGCTTTTCTGCAACAGCAGTGGGAGTATGGAAGCTGGAAAACTGTGGCTCTCCAGGTCTGTGCAGAGCCAACAGAGCACCACACACACAGGGTAAAAGCTGGAGCAGTCAGGTTAACAGAAGCTCACTGAAGCTGAAGGAGAGTAAATTGTGTAAGGAACAGAGCAATTGAAGTCATCACAGAAGCAAGAGAAGGTCTAGCCCAAATACTTGTTTTCTCTAACTGGCCCTCCTTGCTTTCTCTTTTTATCCATTTCCTAATGGATGCTCCTAATCAGGTTCAACTGAGGTGTACCACCTCCATCTTGGCAAGCCTGACCTACTTCACAGGGATTAGCAGCTCCATGACATGTCTCCCCTGGTTTAGGAACACTCTGTTCTCTTTCAGGAATGGAACCAACTCTGCCTTCTTCCTGATCACCATTTGCCTGAAATGCAAACCTCCTCTGTGTTGCTTGTGGCTAGAAATTATTGATAAACATGCTTTCCTTGTTCTTTGAAATTCACAGGAACACTCCCATTTATTTGGAGCCATCATTTTACACGTTGTTCCTTCTCAGCCCCTTCATCTGCATGTTCTCTAGTGACACAACTATAATTATTCACCACCCTGTACCACCACCAAATAAAATGTTCCTCAGTCTTCTCTTTAGCACATCAGTTCTTTGACACATAAATTCTCTTAATTTGGCTCCACCAGATCTCAAACCTCTCTCTGCTTTGGCCAATCACTTTTTCTTCTTTCCCTAGAGAATCTATAGAAAGATTTGCATGTTTCCCTCAAGCTTCCCAAGTTCTTACCAGCAGCAGCAGAAAAAAAAAAAAAAAAAAAAAAAGTCCTTTCTGTATTATCTTCTCACAAAGGAAATTCAGCCTCGTGCATCTTCTCAAATAATTTCTACTACTGTATTTTTTTTCTCTTCACTACACGTCCCAGCTCTAAACATTGCTAAACCACTCCATTTTACAACACTATCCATTTAGGAAGGGCAATGATAAATTAGAGAAAGGTTTGGGGTTTTTTGCTTTTACAAATCACAAAAGGATTAGAAAAATTGTAATATAGAGACTCTGAGGTCATGTACCACATGGAAAATATTACAAGAATTGTATTCTGAGAGGCTCTTACTTATTTAATACTCAACTGGCCTTAATTGCAGTGGTAAGATGGCTCAGAAAGTCAGGGATCTCTGCAGTGCTGGGAAGCTGTCAGCAAAACTCTTCTTTGGTAAGGGCAGGTACTGTTGGAATACCTGATGAGGAGAGTATCACTGAGGTCTCATTACTCCTGAGAAGTAACAAAAGAGAAAAAACATCTGTCATGGTTCCATTTCTGCATAGTGAGAATGGTGCTAGGGGCATCTTCTGCTTCTGTCACCAAATATTAACCCTGAGTCTGCTTCAGTGTCAATAAAGGTCAGATCAATACTTAGGCTTTAAATAATGGTTTGATCAAGCCCAGAATCCTATGGGGAAACACGGGAGTGATGTAAAGGAGCCTCATAAAATAAACTGGTAAAATGCAACTAAATTCACAGGTGGCAAATGCTACTATTTCCTCTACTGAGGCAAAAAAAAAAAAAGTGTGAATGTTTTACCAACAGGACTCACCAGCATTGTGTCACAGTAACTGTTAGAAAATTGTTCAGCACAAGTTACTTCCATGCCAAGACAATCTCCAGTCAAACAAGGATTTTCCCAACAGAAAGAAGGCAGCCTAGACCTCTACAGTGATCTCTTCTGATTTTTTTTTTCCCTGGTCAATTTATCAGGCAAACCAAAGAAGTCGATTTTCTTAATTTCCATTAAGACTGCAGTCATTTCACTCAAGGGCAAGGCTGCTGTTCAGAGGGACCTGGACAAGCCAAAAGGACGGGGCTGACAGGAATCTCATTGGAGCCAAGGAAAACACAGCGCTGTGTGTGTGGGATGGGGCAGAGAATGCATTGGGATGGATGGGCTGCCTGCCTGGGCCACAGAGGTACCCCCAAAGACAGGAGGAGCAGCAGTGGCCATAAACTAAAAACACAAGAAGTTTTTCACCTCAGCATGAGGACGAAAATCTTTCTATTCAGGTTGACGCAGCACTGGAACAGGCAGCCTAGGGAGGTCATGGAGTATCCCTTTCTGAAGAGATTCCAAACCCACCTGGACGTGTTCCTATGTCACCTGCTCTGGGTGGCCCTGCCTTGGCAGGGGGCTTGGACTGAGGTCTGCTCCAACCCGAACTGTTCAGGGATTCTGTGACATTCCCTTGGAAGGGGGAACACTCGCTTTAACGGGATCCCACAGGGCCGGCGCCTCACGGCATCCCAGCGAGGCCATCGCCGCTTTTCAACCAGCTCTCACAACACCGCGCCGCCAGCGCGCACAATTACAAGAAAGGCNCCCCGCGGCGGCCGCTCGCGCCCCGACTTCCTGAGGGCGGGCGGGCCGAACATGGCGCCGGGCCGCTGGCGCCAGGGCCCGAGGCTTCTCCGCGCTCTGCTCCTCGCAGCGCTGCTGGGCCCCGCCGCTTGCTTTTCGTCCTCCTCCTACAGCCCCGGCGAGCCGCGGAGCAGCGTGCGAGTGCTGTGCGGCTCCAACTGGAGCCTGGTGTTGCAGGGCCAGTGGATGTTGGAGTTGTGAGTAGCGGCCGCTTTCCCGCCCGCCTCGGAGGCAGCGTGGCCGGGGGGGCGAGGGGGGTTCCCTGTGAGGAGTTCCCTGCGAGGGGCGGGCATGGCCGCTGAGCGCAGCCCCGCTGTTGGGAGAAGGAGGCCGGGCCGGGCTGGGCTTCCCGCCCTGCAGCTTCCCCTGCCCGGGGACGGCGTGAGGGAGGCGGCGGGCGGTGGCCGCGGTGCCCTGTGCCCGCCCTCCGCCGGCGGGCACAGCCTGGGCTCCGGCAGGGGTGGCCGCACGGAAGGAGCTGCCCCGCCGGTTCCCGGCCTGTGCGGGCACAGAGTGCCCAAGGTTAAACCGGTCACTCCAGACAGACGGGAATGAGGGATATGGAGTGAAGGACATGGAGCCAGCCCAGGGCAGGCCACCAAGTTGATCAGAGGAATGGAGCATCTCTCCTTTGAGGAAAGGT
>VZTT01018288.1:0-36257 GCA_013400855.1 Buphagus erythrorhynchus | reverse complement strand
GCGCCGCCAGCGCGCACAATTACAAGAAAGGCCAGAAAACCTGACAGAAAGCCGGAGCAGGTGCCCAGAGGCCCTGTTGGAGCGAGATTTCGGGCTCGGGGCCGCCCGGGGTCCATGCCCGGCCGCTGCCTCACGCCGTGAGGGGCGGGCGGCGCCGCGGCGGGAGGAGCNAGCGCAGCCCCGCTGTTGGGAGAAGGAGGCCGGGCCGGGCTGGGCTTCCCGCCCTGCAGCTTCCCCTGCCCGGGGACGGCGTGAGGGAGGCGGCGGGCGGTGGCCGCGGTGCCCGCCCTCCGCCGGCGGGCACGGGCTGGGCTCCGGCAGGGATGGCCGCACGGAAGGAGCTGCCCCGCCGGTTCCCGGCCTGTGCGGGCACAGAGTGCCCAAGGTTAAACCGGTCACTCCAGACAGACGGGAATGAGGGATATGGAGTGAAGGACATGGAGCCAGCCCAGGGCAGGCCACCAAGTTGATCAGAGGAATGGAGCATCTCTCCTTTGAGGAAAGGTTGAGAGAATTGGGGCTGTTCACTCTGGAAAAGAGAAGGCTTTGGGTAACCTATTTGGCGCCTGCCAGTACCTGAAGGGAATTTACAGGGAAGACGAGGAAAGACTGTATAGGAGAACTGTCATGACAGACGAAGGAGGATTGCCTTCAAACTGACTGGTAGTTGGGTTAAATTGGATACTGGGGAAAAAGTTATTTTCTGTGGGGATGGTGAGGCCTGGCACAGGTTCCCCAGAGAAGCTGTGGATGCCCCGTTCCTGGAAGTGTTCAAGGCCAGCTTGGATGGAGCTTGGAGCAGCCTGGTCCAGAGAAGGCTGTCCCTGCCAGAGAAGGGTGTTCCTGGAGCTTGCACGGGGTTGGCACTGAATGGTCTTCAAGGTCCCCGTCCAGCCCAAACCATTCAGTGATTCCGTGAAGCAGCTGTCCCTCAGGCTCTCATCTGAGTGTCCAAGGTTCAATGGGTCACTTTGGGAACAGTGTCCAGCCCTGCTCCGTGCCCTGCTCCCCCACCAGGGACTGGATTCAGTAGGGAATATTTAGCAGGAGTAGGCTTCCAAAGCAGTGTTACATAATATCCCAGCCTTGACTTGAGCTTGGAGTTCTCATTCAAGGGAGGTGCATCAGATTTCATTAACTTCTGACTGACTATACTGGAGTGGTGGGTTTGCTTGTGACATGACACAGTTCTTGAAATGCACGTGGCTTTATTTCTGGTGGAGCCTTGCTCACCTGCTTGTATTTAGAAGGAGGGAAAGGCGCTTGAGAGTTTTTTTTAAGAAAGCAAAGAGTAAAAAAGTAGTTTAAGTAGGCAGTACAGTCACGTGGCACCTGTGGGCTCTGCAGCTATAAAATAGGATTTTACTGTGGCATGTTTGCTACTCTGTGCAAGTGCTTAAGTTTAAAACAGTTTAAACATCTGAACTCGTGCTCCCTCCTAAATACTTAGCTAGCTACTTAAAGTTTTTATTTGCTCTTGAATTTGTTTTGATGAGACCTCCAGTCTCCTCTTAGATGGACTGTCACCTCTCTTAAGGCTTTAGTGCTCAGGTTCCTACTGGACCCTGGTGTTAATCAGTGAAGAGGTGGTAACAATCTTGAAACAGCTGATAGTGACTCAGGGATGCCAACTGTTGTGGCTGAGGATTTAGAATGGATTTTCTCTCTTCATTTATTGTCATCTAAAAGGTGGTGGAAAAAAAAAATGAGTTTGTTTTCTCCCACTCTGAGTTTATGTTTTAAATTGAAGTTTTTTCACTTGGGACATCTTAGTCCAATGTGGAAGCAATTGTATGAAAGTTACTGATTCACAGGTTGGCTAGTTTTAAGGAGAAAGATTATTCATGCTGACTCAAAATTTTTATTTCTGAAAGAAAATATTTGTATAACTAGTGGTGCATGCCTCTGAAGAAGAAAAAAGAGAGGAACTGACTGAAATCAGAAGTGGCTGGGATAGTGAACAATTAAAATCCTTTGGAAGGCTTTACTCCAATTGAAAAATTAGTCTTTGGTTGGGAGTGAGAGGTTGCTGACAACAGCGATGGTGGCAGAGTTAGCTTTGGTGTTAGCTGGGCATTGCTTAAATCAGACTCTAATTAATTTTATGTGGTGTTTGATGTGTGAAAGATCCTCGGGTCTCCACGCTATTTCCTGTGGTTCATTACTGGTGCTTTCTGCTTCTCTCCTGAGGAGGAACCTTTGTCTTTAATGAGGATGCAAACTCAATGCTGCTGGTGTGGAATTAGTGAAGGTTTGAGCTCTAGGGTTAGTTTTTTTTTAATGTTTTCTGGGCAGAATCCGGTCTGAGTTTTTTTCCCTATCGGCTTTCCGGGTGAAATCTGATCCGGATTTCCCCTCCATCCCTGCTCCCGGTCCTCTTCGTCAAAATGCCTATAAGAGAAGGGAGAAAATTCAGTTTTATATTGGGAGTGAAGCTGGGGCATGCAGCATCTTACAGCCAGTGAGTTTTTCCATGGGCAGCAGCTGCCTCCCTCTTAACTAAATATTCCTGATTGGGCTTGTGGCAGAAATTCCGTGTGAGAATTCTCAGCCCAGGTGGCTTCAATGAGGAAAACAGCAAATGCAGACTAAGCAAATTCTTTCAGCATTTTCCATTCTGATGGATTTTGGCTTCTACTGGTTTTTTTCTGGTTTAGAGCTAGTGATCCAGACAGGAGTCCTGCATGTCAGTCCATGGATTCCTTCCCTGCTGTCTCAGGCTGGTTGGCAGGTCTGTAGTAATGTTCACTAAAACTTCATTTGTTTGAAAAACCTCCTATTTATTTATAAGACCTTTGTTTTCTGAGCAGTACTTTTTTTAATGAGAATGTTACTATAGCATCTTCATGGAAAAAAAAATTATTTTCATCAGCTGCTCTTTTGAAGCCTCCTGCCCTGGTAGGAACAGGTACAGCTGCTGTTTAATGTCAGTTTTTCTATTTGGGGAAGTGGAAAATCACTGTATAATTCCACTTTTTTGTTGTTCCCAGGGGCACAAATAGAGAAACTTAAGTTTGAAATTACTTGTGTGTGGCCCTTGTAACAGAAATAGGATTTTTCCTCCTGCATCCCTCCTGGCTGAGGTGTGTGTACTCGGCTGGCTTTTTGTAAATATTTGGTTGTTCATAGCTGGAAAAATTGCAGACCCTGGAAGTGCTGCTGCATTTTATTGATAAAAATGTTTTGGAGAAGGTTCTGTGTCAGCCAGACATTGCACCGTTTTTGGGATGTTGTTACTATCACAGCACACAGGTCCGGGCTGGAGTTGTGTGTGAGTGATGCTGGAATGAGCTGTGTTAAAAAGTTTCCCTATTTCCTTATCTCTGTTCTGTAGCTGCGAGATAATGATTCATTAATATGAGGAGCTTTCTTTTTGTCTTTAATATTGTGTCTCTTTGGAACACAGAAAACGAATTTCTGATCTACTTACTTAAAAGTACATTTTGCATTTGTAAACAAAACTTGTTCCAGGCTTGATTTATCTTAATTTAACATCCTCTTCTTTTTGAAGTAAATTAAAACAAGCAAAAAAACCCAGCCCATCAATGAACTTGTTGTCTTCATGCCTCTGGTTGCAAAAGAAACTATTTATGCTCTTGGTGCATCTGCAGTACTTTATGTGCTCATTCCCACATAGGGTGTTAAATGTTTTGGTTGCCCTTTGTTTCAGCACAGACTTACTGCTGTGTGTACCTGACAAGAAATGCCTTCATTGTCCATTTTAATTCTAGCCAGGTGAAAATCAGGAGACCACTTAATAGTCACGTTTCAAATGCCTATACTTATAGTGTAGGCCCATACTTTTTATTTTTTCATTGTCATTTATCATTAAACATTGCCCTGCTGTCTTGTTGGCCAGCTGATTGCAAGGGTTCACCCCTCCTACCAGCACCTTTTGTCTGTAGCTTCAAGTGAGTGTGTTAAAAATGGAGCTGAATTTTTTTAGTATTTGTTTAGTGTTTATGGTTTAATGCTTTTAATCAGTTGGCTTGAAATACTTTGTATAAATAAAACCCCAAAGGATGTGCTAAACTATTTAGCAATTACTGTAAGTTATATTAAGAATTCAACAAGATTGAGAATTTTCTGTCACTTAAGGGTTTCTAGTCTCTTACTTCTTGTTAGTGTCCAGGCTTTTCTTTTGGATATTCTTTAGAATACCCAACAACCCAAAACCCAATAAAAGCAAAAAAGCAGGGAGAATGAAAATCAAGTTATCAAAACTCTGTTTTGGTTTTGAAGCCTCTGCAGCTCTGCTGGCTGGGTCCAGAGGAAGTGACCAAACATTTTATTTAATAATTGAACACAGAGCTGAGTGCTGTGCAGAGCATTGGCTGAACAAAAACTGCAAAAATGTGATGCTGAAATACCCCTTGTAGCAGAAACAAAACAAAACAGATGCAGAAGGGGACATAAAAATATGTACAATGATGGAACCGAATCTGCTGAAGCTCTAGAATAATTCACATAAGTTTTCATCGATTTATTTGCTTTCTATTTTAAAAATAATTTCTCCTTCTTTAAAAAATAAGGCTTGTCTGGTTTGGAGGGGTTTGGCACTCTGCAGGAAGCTCCTTGTCAGCTTCCAGAGCTTGTATTGTGTTGATACAGATCCAGGTAAATGACAGGGACCAACTTCTGTATCTTTGGCTGCCACCTGCTCACTTGAAAAGTCATTAAAACCACACAGTTGATCTGGAGCTTTTCTTTTGTTGGCATTACAAAGCTGCCTATCTTGCCTCAAGACCTAGCTGTATTTAGAAACTGTCTTTTTTTTTTTAAAATTATTTTCTATGCTTGTGAAATCTGTAACAATAAGGCAAAACTATTTTAAAGAATAAAAATAAGGATTTCATTCTGATACTGCTTTTACCATTCTGTTGGATACTGTCCCAACATTTGCACTCTCATTTTAATAGCATTCCCAATATGAACTCCATAAAGCAGCTTGGTTTAAGAAAGTTTCACACAGCACATCCTCTCATGCCTGTATCCATAAGCTGTTTTTCCTTTTTCCTAGATTCCTGCAACTTGGTGAAATTGCCATTAGAGCAAAGTGTGGAATGCTACTCGAGGTTACATCTGTTCACTGATATTGTTAGTAATGGTAGTGAAAAGGCAGATGAAAAGAGTCAGTTAAATGTACTCGAAAGCAGTGAATTCAGTAGCCAGGCAGGTACCAGGAGAGAGCTGAGTGGCTTGGGGCTGGAAACTGTATCTGTAGCTCTTAGCAAAGTCCTTGTGTTTGCTGATCTACTCGGGGTGACACGTCTCAGTGGCACCTTTGCTCAAACTGGTTTTAGCTTGAGTGGGTTCTTTTGTATTGCCTCAGTGAAGTTGTTGGTATTTGAAAGCCAAAGCTTGTTCTTTGATGCTTCAGATCAGAGATAAATAGAAGTCAAAAGTAAAGTCTGTGTCTGAGAGCTTCAAACTTTGCTTTTCAATTGCTTTCTTTATGCCTTCTGCTAAAAGCTTTAGGTGCTGTAATGGAGTAGGAACAGGAGAAAACACCTGGATACTTGGAAATAGTGATTTTAGTCCAGTAAATCGTTGGATCGTTGTTGCAGCCTTATTTATGGAGGACTGACCGTGTGTGAGAGCATTTCAGCTTAAAACTGCGCTGTGGAAGATCTGGAAGCATCAGGAATGAGGTGCATGTTGAGGAATGTGCAATACCTGCTTGCACTGAAGAGTTTGGCAGTGTGTCACTTTTAGCTGTGATGGAGATCAGCAAATTGCCTTTTAATGTGTAACAGGCTACTGAGAGCTTTCTTTCCTTAACCGAGTGCCCTAGTCTTGATTGAAATTCCAGAGTACTTTGATTTTTGACTTGGAAAGGCTTGTTTTCTTGGCACACCTGTTTGCACTGCACCCTGTGTCCTACCAGTTAACAGAGCTACCCCCTTGTGCACAGGCAGAAGAAATGGGAGTGGCAGCCCTAAATTCGGTGGTGTTGACAAAGTGTTAATTGTTTCCTGGCACAAGAGATTTGGTTACATCTGCTTTTACCAGGGACCTGCTCTTGCGTTTTGTGACTTGAAAAGTGACAAAGACTGGTTCCACAGCAAACATATTTCCGCGCTCCTACAGATTTTTTTTTTTTTTTTTTAATTTAAGAATGGTAGTTGTCCCATAACTTCTGTGGAAATGCAAATCAGCCACAGTTCTAAAGGACCTTGTTGAAATCAGGTACTTCCCTCAGTCCTTCAGGGTGCAGAAAGTTTTTTGAAACTTTTGATAAAGATGCCCTAAGTGTGAAGTATTTTACACTTCGGTAACTTACCTCCCTTACACTTACTCTTTCATTATTTTAAGGCTGGGAAAGAGACACAATAAAGCTTTGGTAATTTAATTTCTTTGTTATTTCCAGGAGGCAGTCATGAATTCCTTGATGCCTCAAGTGCTGCACAACAAATGCAGGCATGAAAGCTTCAGGCAAGTGAGGGTGTTGAGGTAAACAGCAGTGGTAATTCTTGCAGAAATCTCCTGTCTATTGCAAGTTCTCTCTTGAATATGTGGGGACAGGCTGTTTCCTGGCTGGCAAGAATGGGATGTGTAATTTGAGGAACGTAAAGCAAATATTTTAATCCTGATTGTTTGTGCCAATGTTCAGCTGGAGTGGCTGGATCTTGTAGCATTATATGGTACTGTTGCCATCCCATGTCCAATATTGATACTAAAAATTAGACAGCCAACAACCACAGCTTTTTGTGAAGTTCACTGTTATGTCCTGTCACTGCTAAACTGTGACATGGATAGATTTTCATGCTGCTTTGAACTAAAGGAAGTATTTTCAATCATATGAGTGTTAGTTGTGTATTGAATATTCCGCTTCATTCAGGAGAAATGCTCATGCATGTCAAATGTAAATATGAATTTTGATGGGGTCGAAATTTCTATTCCAAAATCAGATTAAACAGGCTAAAAGATGTATTAATTTTGAAAGTCTCATGGTGTGAATTTGAGACATCTAGAGATGCTGGATTTAGAAAACAGTCAAACTTCTCTCTTTCATTTTAGATCAGCACCAGCTGCATTATCTGATGGATGTTTGCAGTTTGTTATTTATCAGTCAAGCTTCTCTAATAAAGTAATCCTGTTTGTAAAGTACAGTATCTGTCAGGCTGTTATTAAAAGCTCTCTCTGGGCCAGCATCACAATGGAGAACATCGCTGCATGTGAGACTTGTTTCCAGGAGCTTTTGGAAAGATACTGAGGGTCTGTCTCTTGGATAAGATTTATGTCCTTTTTTTAGATGCTTTCACACAGAATGATGTTGACTTAAAAAGACAAAATATGGGCTTTCACAGAATCATGAATTTCTAGTACAGCTAAATGCAACAAGCATTTTTAATTTGTGTCCTTTTAAACTGCAAAGTGGCCAGATTCCCTTTTTTAAATGCAGGAGTTTAAAAACTACCACAAAGCACTCACAGTAAATTGAATTCTCTTCTCTTCTGTGAGAAGTGACCTGTTTTACATTAAGCTTTATTCATATGAAACATCTGGGAGTGGCTGGGGATATTTCTCCCAGTACAGAAGTAAGCATTCCTGCTGACAGCCAGAGAACAGGGATTGTTCCCCAGGTCAGATAGCAGTGGTGGCAGACAGACTAAAGGAACAGAGAGCCTTGTGAAGCTTCCCAGTGGTGGTTTTGTGCTAAGGACCTTGGACTCTGCCCACGAGGGAATGTGTTTCTATGGTTTGCAATGGATGGGGTGCTTGGTGGCATTTGTGGAGCGCTGTGACAAGGAGAGTGTCCCTAGACTCACTGCTTTTGCTGCCAGAAACCTCCATCCCCCCTCAGTANAAATCAGATTAAACCCCATAAAGGTTTCTCCTCATTAGTGAAAGGCTGAGTCTGTGCATGGAAAACTTCCTCAGCTCAGTCTGTACCTCCCAGTCCTCCTGGTTCCCTTTGGTGTGTCTGACAGAGCCTGGCAAGCTGCACAAGTTTCATGGAGACTTGGCCGACCAAGTTAGGCTAAAATACAGACAGGTATTTTGTCATCAGTTTTATCTGATATTATCCTTTATATTAGCTCTTCTGTTTCCATATTGGTATTACCAATGGGTGTAAAATTGGTTTAATTATTCTGATTGAGAGCGTAGAAAATTCAGCTCTTGAGAAGTGCACTCCTATTTTTCTGAAATGAATCCTGGGTAAAAACAAGACAGTAAGTATGAGCAGTAGGAATTTGATGTGTGTTCTTTTTAAGTCTCTAATGACTGCTATCAAAAAGGGCATGTTGTGATGTATGGAGTGGTGGGCTAAGGCAAATGCAGTTTTGGCAAGTTCTGAGGTGTGGGAAATCAATACAAAATGTTGTGATGAAAGATACTGCTACAGAGGACAGCCTGGCTTCAATAATTCAGGTAGCTGCCATGGAAATGGATTTTAGTTCCTATGTAAATAGAGTAAATCACAAGTGGTGAGGAGTTTGTGTATGAATTTCTCAAATCTATGATTTGATTTAATAACATGGGGAGGAACATAAGGATTGATAGAACAACTTTGATTGTCTTATTCAGTAGACTTAATTAAGAAAAATCAATGTAGGTATTTTTCCTTTGTGATTGACGTGCTTCTATTTTCTCTGTATGAGAAATCAATTTGAATGTCTTTAAGTGTAAGAGTATTAAAATATTTACCCTGCCTTCCCCCTTTAGTTATGCTCCTTGGTGTCCAGCCTGCCAGCAGATTGAGGCGACCTGGGAGAGCTTTGCCAAGGAGAGCGAGCGCCTCGGCATCACTGTTGGAAAAGTGGATGTCACCCAGGAGCCAGGTACAGAGTGCTTTAATAACAGGAGTTATTCAGTACAAGTGTCATTTACTACTTACTTAGGCTTCAAAGTCAAAATCATGTTATCCACAGTTTGTTTCTCCATGCAGTTCATATTTCTGAACTCAAGTTTATAAACTCAATTTGAAGGATTAAAGAATTGGGGGGGTGATCTGGCTTAATACTAACTTAAAAGAGGCTTATTCTCTATTTTAATCTTCTTCACTGGAGACTGTTGCCTGTCTCATTCCTCCAACCTGTCTGCAGAAGATTCCAGCTCTGTAGCCTCCCGTTAGGAGAAGTTCAGGGTGTGGTAGAGTGAGCCTGCTTTAATTAAAGCTGCTGACTGTTTCCAGCTTGTTCCTGGCTTATTGACTGCTTTAATTGTGGCAGTGCTTTATATTACAGATGTTATTGCTGTTTCCTGTTGGTGATGCACATATGCAAATATGTTTATAAAAACACACTACTAACTATTCACAGAAGCATGAGTGCAATCTAATTTATTCCTTTGGTGACTCCCTTCAAAGTTTTGAATGTGTCTTTGTACAAGCAGTATTAATATTGTAGAAACCTCTGCATCTCCTGGGAATGTTTTATGCTTGTTTGGGCTTTGAGGGGATAAAGGATTTTATCAGCAGTATCAAAAGACTGAAAGATGAGATGTTGTTAGAAAAAAAGGCCAAACTTTACTGATTTTTCTTTGTTTTTTCTTTATAAAGTGTGTGAAAAATGTGTTTATTAGTTGAAAACATGCTGAACAGATTTACTGTATCAAAACTCTTGTCTCAGAATCAGCAATCTAAGTTGACAAGAAAATGCCAGCTGTTCTAGTCCCTGTGTAGCTTCATGTCTTGTTAGAAGTTCACAAGTATACAAAAATCTGGTATCAAAAAGCTGCAGATACTAATCATTATATAGTGTAATTAACAGATGTTTTAATATTACCTTGTTTAAATAGATGTAAACTTAATGCTTGAATTTCTTATGTTGCTGAGAGTCCTGACCCCTAAGCATGGGTAGCTTCTGAGTCAAAGGTCTGACCAAAAGGATGAATTTGTACCAAAGCTCATGTAATAAACCTACAACATCCAGTTCAGCACTGGAGGCTGCAGGCACTTCTAAAACTAAGGAGTACTCAAACTGGAAAACAAACATTTATTACGAATTTGACCTTTGGTGCTGATGTAATTTGGAAGATATGAATTTCTGTGGAGCTCTCCAAAGTTACTGGGGTATTTTTACTGTGGGCTTTGCATCAGCCTTTCTGTTGTGTTTAAGTGCTCTGTCTCCTTTTTTGCTTGCACAATGGTACTTTAATTAGTCTTAGTTATGTAACCCCTTCATTGAATTGAAAGTAGTCAAAATGTGTTAAATTAGGGGAAAACCATGAGATGAGTGCAGAGTTACATAAAATTGCACTTCCCAAACTGGCAGGATAAAGTGGCCATTCATGGTGCCTAATTGCAGGAGATGCCTGAAGAATAAATCTACCAGAGTCTTAATGGCTTCAAGGCAGATTTCAGTCCCTTGATGTTCCAGCCTTAAAGTGCTTCCTCTTGCCTCATCTTTTCCATTGAAACATTCAGTGTGGAACAAGCAAATAGTGGAGATGCTTCTGGACCCTTAAATTCTGCATATTTTTGGTGCCTTTTTTAAGCTCCTGATCACAACATGTACTTGTGAATTACAACAAGTCTTCTTGGATCTTCTGTATCTTCTTTGAGTAGTTGTTGGCTGAAAGCAGCTGGAGTTTTAAATGACATCTCTATTCTCTGTACATTCTCAGGGGTGTGTATATGCAAATAAAAGAGTTTTTACATTTTTGATTAACTGTTGATTTCATAGTGGATGTCAGTTTTTGGTATGCAGACAGAGACAGATGCTTAACTGTAGCCAATTCAAGATTGTATTAAACAGGAACCAAAACAATTTAATGTGTTCCTAAATCTTGTAGCTGACTCACATCTGGTTTTACCAATCTAGGAAGGTGCCTTAGATAACCAGCAAACCTCCACTTAAAATGTTGGGGGTGCTTAGATGCATTTCATAACTTTTAGATTTCAGAGTTGCTTCTGAGGTGTTCACTCTAGGATAGGCCACAGGTAAGAGGAGTGAGCTGGTTTATTTCCCTTACCTGAGTGGCATTTTTAAGAACTTCAGAGAGCCTTTCAGTGTTCCCATGACTTTCTCTGTTCTTAAGCTAATTGTGTTCTTTGTGACTCTCCACTCAGTTTTCCTTGTGCAGCTGTGCTGTCTGCTTTATTAATTCCGTTGTCACACTTGTGGGTTTGTTTGCTTTATATCACCCTGGGCTGGCACAACTTTTATCTGTTTCACAAAGTTCTTCATCACCCTGCCTCTTGTAGCAATAAAGGCAGAGAGCTGAAAAGTTGAAGTAAAGAAGCTTTCCTTCCTGGAACTTTAAAGATCATTTGCTTGAAATGTTTTCAAACAAAATTCTGAACAACAAAAAAAGCCATAACCCTTTTTGTCTATTCCATAGGGGAATTCAAACTGAGGAAAACATTACCACTGAAACTTTTAAAAATACCTGGCTTATTTCAGTACAGCTCATCTTTGTCTCTAAAGGCAGAAATCCTCTTGCTACAATACTTTTCCATGGCTAATCCTGTTGCCCAGAGCTGTTTGCTTTATTGAAGGCTGAATAAGGCCTTCATTTCCCAAAAGATTTTCACAGAATTTTATAANAGTTGCTGGCTATAGGAATTCATCCCTTTCTAATGGACTCTGAATGCATCTAATACTGGGCTGGTCCAAAACTTCAGCAGAGTGCAAATACTGAGGAGACAAATCCATTGATGAGGAAAATTACCTCTCAGTAAACATTCTTCAAGCTAACATTTTTCCTTAATGTATAATCAATATTTAGTATCTGTTGCTGTTTGTAGCATATCTGAAGACAAACTGCTAACCTGTATTTACAAAACAATGGTGAAAGCTGTGCAGCCTGCTCTAAAATACAGCTTTGTAGGTATTTATAGATAAGTTAGAATGCTGAGAAATTTCAGTTTTACTGAACTGTTTGTGTTTTCTTCCCTTTCTAGGCTTGAGTGGTCGTTTCTTTGTCACAACACTTCCTACAATTTACCAGTAAGTGTGTCATACTGGAAACTGCAGCTGTTGACTCCTACTTGTCACTTGATTTAATCTGTAACTGAAAAGTAGGGGAAAATGAGGGAATAGTGACTTTTGATTTCAGCTCAGGTTATTGTAGCTTTGATTGCATGATGAAATCCTTATCTGAGGCTTTTCTTTAGTTTAAGTGACTTTACTAAATTTCCCTGTTATCCATATACACCATTAAAAACAGATCAGAGAAGACATTTGCTGTATCTCTTCACCAGTAAGGTGATGTCATCCTTAAAATATTGAACCCTTCAGTAAGTCAGGGTATTAAGAGTCATGCAGATATACCAACAAATACATGTATATGTGCACTTTTGATTCTGAGTTGTATTTAGAAATGGTTTGGTCGTTAACCTCATGTGCTTTGTGTATTTGCTGTAGTGCCAGTGAATATTTAAGAAAAACAGCAGCTTTCTAACTGGCAAAATCCCATGCTGTTTAAAAACTGAGATTTTCCATCATGGCTTACAGTTCCCAAACACTCAGCTCTGAGCAGGTGAAATCTCTCATGTGTGTGGGGGTTTTGGTTGGGTTTTTTACCCCCGAGTTTGGGGGCTGTCTGTGCTGATGGGAGTTTGTTTTGCAGTGCCAACGATGGAGTGTTCCGCAGATACCGCGGCTCCCGGACCTTGGAAGATCTTCAAGGCTACATCCTAGAGAGGAAATGGGAAGCTGTGGAGCCTGTAGCAGGATGGAAGTCTCCATCTTCTATAATGTAACACTTGGTTTTTGTTAACAAAAACAGTGTTTTATATCTCATTATTCATTAAGGGTCCTGTGTTGACAGTTTAAAGACAAAAGGCCTTTATTCCTTAGACTTGTAGGCTTTGCAGAAGC
Source organism: Buphagus erythrorhynchus (assembly GCA_013400855.1). NCBI lineage: Eukaryota > Metazoa > Chordata > Aves > Passeriformes > Sturnidae > Buphagus > Buphagus erythrorhynchus. Next base: position 23,487 of record VZTT01018288.1, on the reverse strand, counting down.
AATCAGTATTGACAGCCTGATTCCCAGCTTCTCACCTATAAAGGCAGCTTATTTTCTGCATTAGCTTTTGTTTGTGCCTGCTAGGGCTTGTTTATGTCATCTTTGACAAGAGATTAAGAGAAAAAATAGAGCCACCAAGCATTATGTAAAGTGGCATTTCCAATGTCTGCCGAGTCCTGGAATTAAGTATGTGTTTATGTAGATCATTACTCCATGACTTCTGGCTACTGGGCAGCCTTTAGCTTTAAGGATTTCTTATTAATTTCTTTACAAGAGAGACTTTTGTCTCCCTTTGGAATAGCAAACAGTGTAGTGCTTATAGAATATAGACATATTTGTTTTAAGAGAGAGGGATTTGCTTAGAATTATTGTAGAAAGCTTGCATGACACAAAGGATGAACCAAAGATGTGAGTAGCCTGCAGTTCATTCTGGCTGAAGCCATTATATATAAATTCACATCAAAGATCCAGAGGGGCTCCATATTTTTCATGTGAGGAAGAAGAGCTGTAGGATAGTTAGGAATGGGGAGAGGAGCTACAGGGCTGCTGTGAACCTGTCCTTCCATTTCCTTGTTTTCCAGGATGCATGGCATGGCAGGGCTGTTTCACTTCTCGGGATGGATCAGGGTAAGTAACTGCATAGTGTTTTCCATACTCCCTTTTTATGCTTAGAAAAATAACTGAATATTTTTATTATCCTTTTATGAGAGGAATCATGTATTGCACAGGAGAAGGGAGGGCAAGGGAGTTTTTAGTAATAATTTCTGTGTCTAGGGTTCAAATTGGCAACACTACTTGTATAGGAACATGATGAATTTGGATAATAGAGTGATTATCAGAAGTAAAGGAGAAATGCTTAGCTACACTGAAGTGTCCTTTAAAATATTGAATTTAAAATATTTCAAGATGCTTTCCTTTGGGAACTATCCAAGTTTTTCTATGGCATCTAAATACTGAGAATTTTCAGACCTTTCAGATTCTGGTCAGGAGACATCCTCTCAAAACCTTTGAGTGTCAGTGAGATTGAGAGACTGAATGTGGCAAAATATGTTACTATTGTAACATGTGCTTCAGAAAAGAAATGTACTCGAGAGTTGGAACAAGTTTGTATCACTTCTACTAAGCATCAAACTAGCATACACAACTCAGAGCTCTGCTTAATTCTATTTTTGATTCTTTCACTGGGTAGTATTTACTTCTTGTAGCCTTCTGATGTTTCTCTTCCGTGGTTGCTCTGAAATGGTGTTGTTTCTCTATAGCCTCCTTCCTGAAAGATTAACTGTCCTGAGAAGAAACCTCTAATTTGCCTTCCACTTTGATGTATATTTCAGGTGTACATTACCTCACTCCTCCTGCTCTGCTGTCTTTGCTTATGCTTTAATAAATATCAAAAGATGTCCTGACATTTAAAAAGAAGACTCTGGAATTTTCATATTTAAACTCTTGTAATTTTTGATTGTGGTTTATTTTGAAAGAGATTTAATGTCATAATTGACTTCCTACCAGCTCATCTGACTTGACGTGCTGCTTGACTCAGCCAGTTGAATTTGTAGGTTTGAAAGAAATCTTAATACTGTACTTGGGTTATTATATGTAAATTTAGAAGTGAAATCATTTTTTTATGATTAGAGTATGTGGCTCCTTTTAAGAGTTAAAAAGCTTAAGTAAGAGCTGAATGGCTTAATTTTTAGTTACTGAACAGATGCCACATTTGGATGAAGGGTGTTGTGATACTTTTCTGCAAGCTCTGAGGCTCCTCATCCATCCATCTGCATTAAAGGTTTGTATGGCATCTGTAATGCTGAGTGTCTTAGGGAGAAGGAATTGTGCATCCTCTGCTTAAAAAGCTTTTTAATGTGCACAAATTAGTAAAAACCCCCAAGATTTAATGGTGTCAGAAGGAGAAGACTTTAGTATAAATGCTGTTAAATGAAAGGTCTTAGAAATTTATGTAATGGTGTTGGCAGTAGAAATCCTAAGTGGTTTCAGGTATGAAGTTATTAAGTATCTTTTTCTAATTTCCAGCAAATTCATAACTACCTCACTGGCACTCTTGGAGTTCATGTTTGGGTTTCCTATGCCATCTTCATCTTGGCTACCTTACTGATTGGCCTGCTCCTGGGTTTGGTAAGAAAAGATTACTTTTTTCTCAGTTAACTAGAACTCATGCTTTGCATTATCATGTGAAAAAAATAAAACCGACTTTGCTCATAATACATACTTAAATATACCCTGCTTTAATAATGTATTACTAAATACTCATATCTCTTCCCTATGACATCAGGAATGTGTGAGAGTGGATTAAAGCTGTGCCAGGGAGGTTTAGACTGGGCATTAGGAGGCAGAGGGTGGTTAAGCACTGCAACAGGCTCCTCAGAGAGGTGGTCAGTGCCCCAGGCCTGCCTCTGGTTAAGAAGCATTTGGACAGTGCCCTCAATACAAATCAGATCACCTTCTTATGAAATCTTACCAAGTTCTTATGAAATGCTTCAATTTAGATTTGTTTAGTCCATCCACTAAAAGGAGTGATTCTTGTATTGGCCTTTCTGTATTTAATAAGACTTTTCTACTTAAGGGTGGAATATATGTGGTCAGAGTTGGCCAAGACTCCAACTTGCTAAGAGCACAGGCTTTGTGGAGAGTTTTATTAACCACAGAGGAATTGGTTTTGTGGGAGTCAGCAGTGTAAGGGTACTGCCACACTGCTACTCAAAATCTAAGGATGAAAATATTTATTAAGGCTTTGAAGATTTGTGGGTTTAAGTTCCTTCAGATTAGTTTCATGTTTCACAAGCACATTCTGCAACTGTGAGGACAGTTCAAACAGGTCTGCTGGTAGCTGGTTCAACCTGCTGCTAAGTCACTATTCCTTGCAGGAAGTGTAAAAGTTGTTTCTGGGATGTGGATCTCTGCCCTTCAGCCCAAATATTAGTGAAATAAAGAAAAATTTTGTCAGTGTATTTCTTAAGAGTGCTGGAAAGTGATTCCGATGCAGTTGGAAATTGAATTTAGGAGAAACCATGCTTTTATACTTGATGTGCATACAGAATTGTTGTATACAAGCAAATGTATATGATTATTCAATTTCAAAAGCTGCATTTTTCTAGGTGGTAGATTTTCACCAAATGAGAGCAAAATAAGTTAGTATAACTAGAAGCAAGTGAATATCATGTTTTAAAAGAAACTCTCCTTCTTAGATTACCAGTAAAAAAAAACCCCAAACTGAAAAACTGAAAAAATGTGAAGTTAATATCCCAGCTCTTTCCAAAAAGCTTTTCAATGATTGAAATATATTTCTTTCACATGGTGTCAGCTCTGTCTTTTTCTTTGCACTCTGTCTTTATTCTTAGCATGTGACAGTGAGGCACAAATGTCTTCCTTGCATTTCCTGCACTGGGCTGGTTAAATAATGAGCACAAAAGGTGGAACACACATCTGTATTGGGGAGCCAGGGATAGAAATGAAGTAGCATCCCAAAATACAGGAAATCTTGACCAAGACTTCTTCATAAATTTTCAGAAAGTAAAAATTCTCAACGGTGTTCTGAGCTGTTCTTCAGCAAGCATCAGTACTGAATAAATTTAGGGAAGTAGGAGGCAGAAAATGGGTAGTAGAAAGCAGGGAATGCTGGTTAGTACACACTGAGAAAGCACTTTTTTTCCATGTTTTTATTTAGCTCTTATCTCTAGGCAAGATAATATAATTTTGTAAATTTTATTGTGTGTATCTTTCTGAAGAGAATGAGTGCAGGACTTTAGCAATTGCTAATAAATCCCATTTTTATTATTGCTAATAAATGCCTTTTTCCTTTCCACAGATCCTGGTTTTGATTTCAGACTGCCTCTGCCCAGCCAAGTCAAAATACAGAGCTGAAACTCCTGGTAAGAATTCTTTAAGAGGGTGAGAACCTGTAGTTCAAAGTGGAAATTTGTAGGAGGAAGGGCAATCCACTGTTCAGATCTTAGGTGTGAACCAATAATCCAGGAGCCAAGTAAAATTGGTTTGTCTTTGGTTTGTAACTCAGTAGAATAAAATGAAAGTCCATCTGTGCCTGATATACAAGGAAAATAAATTGAAATGGAGGAGAAATCTACTGAAGGTTTAATGAAATAACTGAAAAATAAGGAAAAGTTTTCAGTCACAGAACCACAGAATGGTTTAAGGATCATCTGATTCCAATCCCAGCTGGAGTAATAACCCTAATCAATTATAATGTTGATCAGTATTTCAGAGTATGTCCCTGGTGATGCAACCTGAAAAGGCTTTGTTGTGAGATTCAGCCTAACTGCAGTCTCTGCTTTGTTTAGAAGAGGCAATCACCAAGGAGAACGCGGAGAACGCGGCGCTGGAGGAGCCGGAGGAGCACGCAGAGCTTTGTGCGGACCACGCGGGAGAGGCTGCAGATGGGAAGGATCTCTCAGACAGAGAAGATGCAGCAAATTCAAGTGCTGATGAGTCAGAGGAGGATTTAGCACTTGGACAAGAATCAGGGGAAGAAGAAATGGAAGGCTTGAGTGAGCAGCCTTTAGCTGAATCAGAGACTGAAAGCACAGTGAGGCAGCGGAAGAGTCAGGGGGCTGAGAAGGAACTATAGTTTCCCCAGTGGTGTACCTTGTACACTTGGACCAAAGAAGTGTCAGACCCCTTGAGGGTCTGAAGCTGGAGCTTACACTTGATTTGTCGTTGGTGTTTACGCAAAGCTCTGCTCTGCCAGCAGGCTCCTCTTTTTTTAAGCTTAGTACTTGCTTATTTTCTTTGATAAGCACATTTGCTGTGTGTTGTGTGACCTTAGCCGTGACAATCAAAATCAGTGTCTTATCTGTTCCATGTCCTCTCAGAGAAAAAGGGGGTGTCAGCCTCAGTTCACCAGCTCTGAAATGATCATTGTGTGTGTCACCCTAAGGACTGACCTGGGCAAGATCAGGTCTTTTAACTCCATGGTAGCTTGGCAGGGCTGTGACTTTTCTGTCTGAATGTTGATTGTTCCCAAATGCCGCAGAAGCACAGAGACGATTCACTAGTGAAAGGAGGCACCTTACTGGTCTTCTGTCAAAAATGTTGTTTACCATGGGTTTGTTTTTATCACTTTCAACCGAAGCACCTTTCTCTTCCATTTCTATTCGTGTTTGTTTTGGAAGTTGACCCTGCAGCTCACCCCCAGATGTGTGAGTTTTTGGTGATCCAGAGGCTGTGCAGCTTGAGTTGTTTGACCCAAGGAGTTGGACTAATTTAAAACATTAGGCAGGAAGAGAGTCGCAGCTAAATATTTAAAATGTGTTGGAACCTTTAAAAGGTTTAAAGGAAATTATTTTGGTTAGGGGGAAATTTTGCCAAAGCAGAACTTACTTTTTTTTTTTTTCTTCTTTTGGTAATTTGTTCCCATCGGGAGATTGTAGCAGGAAATACTCCCTTTGGAGTCAGTAAGTTGCATTTTTCTTGCCAGTACAAGTTTGTCATGTGCAGTGCAATCCTGCCATTTCCAACTTGGAATGCTTTTGGCAGAACTCAAGCTGCTTTAGTGATGTTATCTGAAAAGGCACTTAGGGTTTTTTACCTTTGATCACTTTTCTACTTTTGGAATCATCATGTTGGGAAAAGAGAGGGGGCACAGGTGGGTAGTGGTGAGAAGCTTTGAGTTTTGCTGCTTCTGTCAGAATAAACGTGCGTGTGTTGAACTGTGTAAAGTGAAAATGGCTTGTCAGGTAGACAGCATTAGATGTGGTTAGACTTGGGTCATTAAACATATCAGTGTATCACTCCTTTGGGTTAATATAGAAGTCTTTTTTGGTAAGGAGTACCCTCAGTGACATCCTGTATGTTCCTGCTTTGTTGATGTATGACTATGAGCATAAGATGTGTCCTAATCTTGATATTATTTTAAAATATATATATATTGCATATACCTTGCTAACATGCATGAATTTCATCTTGTTCTTCAAGAACAAAAAGTAGTTACAGATGAGATCATCTCTCATTAGAAGAGAATTGCAAGTGCAAAATGCTGGTTTCCTTTGAGACTGAGATTAATAGGGCCAATTTGTGTTGAAAGCTGTTCTGTTGTTGTTTTTTAATGCTCATAAAGAACATATTTGCCAAGAAAGCTCAACTTAGCCATTTCTGTCCTGTCACATATGTTTTTGATCTATATGATAGAAACTTTCATTTGTGTGGTAGAGCTGTTCAAAGACGAAAATTACACTGCATATCCTGAATTTGAAATTTCTTGAAGAATACTCCCAGTCTGGAGTTTGAGTTTCATACAATGGACACCTCTAAATGTGCTTTCACAAAGGTGAAAATGTAGACTTGATAATATCTATCCATTGCACTATCTTGAGAACAGTTTGTGATGTTTGGGTGTTGTCTGATGTAACTCAGCAGCTGTAAAGCTGGCAGCCACAGAACTCAGCAGGAGGTGAGGAACACAGCAGCCTTTCAAAAGCTACACTTTATCTGCAAAAATCAAGGAAACTTTGTGGCCACTACGGTGTGAAGAGAAGAACTGTGCACTTCGAAGGCAAAAAGGTGTTCCTGCAAGAGTAGGGTTTCCCTGTGGTGTCTTTGGATTTTGCAAGCAAACAAACAAACCCCTAAATGGCACTTTGTCCTAAAAGGCACGTGGTTTGTGACATGCTGTGGGAGAGATCAGAAGCCCCTTTGTGTGGTGTGCCTGAATTCTCTGCTCACGTTTCCTCTGTTGTTGCATGTCACAGTTGGGTTTGGATTATTTAAACCAAAGATATGAAGTGTTTTCCATCATGATAGACTGAACTGTAAGATCACTGATGAGCACAGATTAAATAAGCAGGCAGCAGGTGACAGCACCTTAGATCTGTCTTATGGATCTAGAAATGAGTTTGGTCAGGCTTCTAAGGGTTCTTGAACATAGGATGGATGTTGTTCCTGTGTTTTCATTAATAAAGTAGGGAATATTAATGCAGACTGGGTTTGACCATATTTGACGTGTATTGGTGTGTCTTATTACAAAGATCACTGAATTGTGATTAAGGCTTTGCTTAGAAAAGATGATACTGTGCAACCATTGATCTCTCCAACTTAATTTTACATTTGTAGGAAAATTACTGTGATGTGATACTGGAGATACTCAGCTTTGACTGATGTTTGTCTAGGCAACAGCGAGCAGCAAACACTGTAAAAGCTAAATTTGTGTTTAACAGAAAAACTATCAGCTGTGCAGTAGAAGTGTCATGTTAATATACCTTCCAGGATCAGGGTTTTTTCCACTAAAACACATTTTAATTGAATCATGTGAGTTGTGCTAATTAGACTATTACAATAGTTTTAAACTTGGTGTGTTTCCAAAAAGTCAAGATCAACCTTTTGTGCAATCTGGGTGTTTTGTTATCTCTGTTCTGTTAGGATTAATCATGAAGAAATGGAACTTGTTCTTGCAACCTCACTGTAGACAAAAGGGCCTTGGAGAAGCTGCTGTTGGCACTGTTCAAAATGTTTTGATGAAGGACAGGGCCTTAAGGCTTGTGAACTAGAGCTGTGTCAAAATTAATTTAAGGTTGTTGAGAAGAAATTTAAATATCAATTGGGCTGCGTGCCACTGGAATAGGAATGCTTAACAGCAAGTCTCAGGAAAAAATCTGGCAGGTTCCTTTTTCAAGAGGCTGGCAATCCATCCAGCATTCCAAACCTCCTGTCCTTGGGATCTGTGTGAAACTTGTATGTGTGTGCTCTGTATCTACTGCCCCCATGGGGGTGGCATGTGTTATGTGGGTTTTCTTCCTGGAAATGTTACACAGGGTTGTCTGTTACATGAAAGTGTTGCAAATTTATACTTAGGCATATTTTTACTGAAATGCCACATAAAATTTTGTATTTATGACCTGCTTGGAGTCATTTTCATTTCCTCTGTGCAGAGTTGGCTCATATGTATCATTAACAAAAGGGTTATTTTATGATGCTGATGTTCCAGTTAATCATAGAGGTTGTGACTTGTGAAGATTGCTTAAAATCTTTAAAAGGAACCTGGACATCAGTGAATTGCTTCCTTTTGGAGGGTTTCCCTGGAGGAACCCAGGGCTTTCAAAGGTTCAGAATGGAGGTGGGCAGAACAACATAACTGAACCCTTAAAGGCTTCACCTCCACATCAGGTAGTTCGTTCCCCTCCCTGAGAAATCCCCTAATTCTGCCAAAGCTGTGCTGACTCCCTCTGGGATTTGGAGGCCAGCAAGAAATGTACAGACCTAAATGAGCCATCCTCAGGTTGTGGTTCAGGTTCCAGGCAGTGCTGCAGGAGCAGCTGAGGGAGAAGGGACTGCCAGGAGCCATCCTTGTGACCTCCTTGGATGGTGTGAGCAGCTGCTGGATGTGGCCCCTGCATTCATTGTGCTCAGGTGAGTTACCTGAGCTGCCTCTCCCTGTGACCAGAGCAGCTGCAGGGCCTGGGCCATTTGCCACTCACTTTGGTTTTCTTCTTTTCCACTGTGTTCATTTCTGGATGCAAAGTGGATGTTGGAACGGTATCAGATGAAGCCTTGTGAACATTTTGTTTGCTGTTTCATCAGCTGCTTCTTGTTCTCTTTTGTGATGTGAGAATATGAAATTTTCTTCATGAAAACAGCACGTGGAATACTACAGGCAAAATCAGATCAGCTTTTGATCAGGTTCAAGCAATCAGACAAATCTAAGCTCTAGTTTTGTAGAGGAAATATTGAAGATACTCTCCAGTGGCTGAACTAAAGTGGTAGAAAAGCTTGATTTTTCCATCTGGAACTGGACCAGTTGTAAGTCCCAGCTCTGGGAATGCAGCTGCCCAGTAGTGTGTACTGTCATTCCCTTCACTACTGGGGAGTTAATTGTGTTTTACTCCAGTGAGCACTGTGGTGATTACTTATTTTTAACCAAATATCTTCATTCCTGTCCCATTAGAAAAACACCTAAAACTCTCTGCTTTTACTTTCACTTCATCTTTCCTGAGGAGAAAGGAAAGCTCTGTGTTTAAACATACAGGGAAAAAATGGGGATTTAGTTATCCTAATATTTTCATTTAAATTTCCATTTTATATGGAAAGGTTGTTTTTTATGGCTCATTAGAATTACTTGGAGCCTGCTGCTACATCAGACTTTTACATCTGTTAATCTGGATTCCAGGGGAGTGTGGGAGCTGAACCTGCACACCACGGATTTTCCTGGCACAGGCTGGGCCAGTGCCTCACATGCTTGCAGAGGATGCAGGAAGGACAGTGGCCATTCCAAGTGTCAGTCACACATCAGGAAATTAAAAGATGACCCTTGATAAGGGCACTTTTTATGTCTTTGTTGCTGTGATTTAAGAGTAACATAGATCTTTGTAAATCTGCCCTGGATTGGTTTCATTGTACTCGGAACCATCCAGCTCCTCCCAGAAGAATCAGTCCTCTGCTCAATGCTCCACTCTTCTGCCATCCCAGCAGTCTTCAGACTTCCCAAAATAGACATCCAGGGGCCTGTTCCAGCCACTTGCTCAGTGCTGAATGGCCAAAGAACTGTCCTCATCCCTGCAGCACCTATCGCCTTTGACTCCTACAGTGGAGTTGCCAGATGGCTGCTGGGGTAAAAACCCCACAAATATTTTCTGTTGGTTCTTCTGGCTGGCTTGGAGGCGACAAAATGAATTGGTTCAGTTTTGACTGGTGTGAGATGCTGTCCAAAAACACTCTAGAAAACGGGTATTTAATAACTTCATTTGGAGAAATTGTTTGTGGGGAATTTGGAAGCCAAAATAACTGTTTTACTTATGTAAGCTACTTGATAAAACAGCTTTGCACAACAGTCTTGAGAAATGGTCAATGGCTTGAACATTACAATATTAGAATTCTATGCTGCAGTTAACTTCTCCAGTTAATCTTTACTGCAGTTAACTGAAAGGAGAAAGTCCCAGCTGGGTCATCTTTCCCCTGCAGAGGTTTCCATGTGCTGTCAGGAGACTGTTGATGTTCTCTGTCTGATCCTGCAGAAGGACATGGGTCCAGGCAGGAATGCTGTGCAAAGTCTCCCTTTCTAGCAAGTAACAGACATCAGGACAAGCATGTTGTGGTTTTTCTCTGCAGACTTTTTGGCTTTTGCAAGTACTTCTTTCTAGGCCATGAGTTGTCTCTGTTCAATAACCCTCTGTGGGGTTTTTCATCTGGAATTTGTGATTGACCTTTTTGAACCACAGTGAAATGTTTCCTTTGCAGAGCCTGGTTCAGCTGAGCTCCAGGTGTGACCTCATTCTGTTTGTAGTTCCTGCAAAAGGAGCAAGGGACAAGCAGGAGATGTGGGGGGCTCTGTTGGGCTTTTTGACATCGACTGTGGCAGTGAGGTTTTTGTGGTTGCTCGGGCAAACTCTTTGCTGTTCAGTCAGGATGCAGTTCCTTGGCTTCAGGGTTAAAGGTCAGACAGCCAATGTCTCATTAGGCAGCCGGAGGAAATCTCATCCAGAGAGATTCATTAAAATGAGGAGCCAATTACTTGGAGGGAAGCTGTGTGTGTTGGTGTCAGATGTGCTGGGGAGACCTGGCATTAAATTTCACCTTTTCCTTAGTTTTGCTTCCCTTGTGCTGATACTGACACCTTCCACCTCACCCCAGCTCAGCAACTAGCCAGCATGGCAAGTGGTGGGTCCTGCTGGAGGCTCCAGTTCCAGTTGGACCCCTGAGTTCTGTGGAGCTTCCCAAGGTGTATTGGCTGGAGTGCAGCAGGAATTCAGTGCTCCCAGAGGGGCTTTGGGGTGTGACTGGCACATGAGGGAGGATCCATAAAGGGTGGCACCTGAGAAACTTCACAACGGGAGAGGGAAGAGGAACTTTTAGCCCAAGTGACAAATAATGGCAATTAAAGTAAATCACCAATATCCTGTGAATGTGGCAGAGAAGCATCTAAGTGGAAAAAGAAATATCAAGGTGGGAAGAGTTTTGAAGAATACAGACATTATGGAATGGGGAGAGGGGAACAGTGGTGCAACACTATTGCTGCCTCCAGAAATTTTTGCAACTTCCCAACATAAAAACCTTTTGAGTTCATTAAGGTTGAGTTCAGCTGCACATATTAAAATGTTCAGCTATCATGCAGCACTTTCTGTCTCATGCTCCAGGATAAATACCTGTTTTTAGCACAGATGATGCAAACTTTAAATAAATGCAAGCAGACGTGTCCTCAGTTTTTTGCTGCAAGTGCAGTGAAATGCCAAGGTTAAAGCAGTTTGCATTTGAGTTGTTTCTGACACTGATGTGTGACAAATGCCTTGTGGTGTAATTCTGTGTAAATTGATATTAATGTGCAGTCTGCAGCTGAAAAAATGAATTATATACACATGATGTACTCTTAATTTCCCTGTTAAGCAATTAGTGTAAACCTGTTGCAAACTCTGCATGTTTTTTAAAATTTAAACCAAGGAGAAATCTAGAAATGTTAACCAAGATTTTACACTTTGCATGAGGGTTGTCTCTTTGATAAGATGATTTTATTTCCAGCTGGTGAATGCATCTGACTCCTTAACATTTTAAAAATAACGAGAGCCCTCTGGGTTGTGAAGATGGAATTACCTGAAAATCAGGAGCTGTATGCCCAAGGATGTCTGGCAGGTGGGTGTCTGAAACTGGCCTTGGTATCCAGGATTCTAATGGAAATGACTGCAATCTCACCTGTGTTAGGTGTTACCCTTAAGGTGCAGGCTGGGATCTGCTTTTAGAAATCATCTATATCAAGATTTTGCTTTTTGGGTGTGGGCAAACTTTCTGCTTTCAGTCTCCTGGATATTTTGGATGACAGAGGGGAAAGTACATTCCTGTTATTGGAGGTTTAACTACGTATTTCTTTCCTTGCTTACTCATTTTTTCTCTTTTTACCATATTTTATTCTGTTATATTCTGGGTTGGCCTTTACCATATGAACTAAAAGATGGTGCTGAAGTCCAATATGACACAAGAAGTCAGTGTATTTATTTTTCTGGTGGGGGAGGAATGTAGATAAATTGAATCCTGATGAGATCCTATATTAATGATTTACAGGCAAAACTCCAGAGTTTAAAAGAGTAGAAGTGGGAATAAATTAACCCAGTGAGAGCTGCAAACATGTCTGGCAAGCCAGTGTGCATTGCAGATTTTGAGGAGTATGCTAAAACCTTTCTGCCCAAATCTGTGTACGATTATTACCGGTCTGGGGCTGATGACCAGGAAACACTGGCAGATAATGTTGCAGCATTTTCCAGGTAGGAGGATGATTGAAGGCTGGGTGGGAGGCAGGGGGTGTAAGTTCTGCTTTACTGGTAGATGTGGTGCAATTTTAGATTTTTCTCTGAGAACAAAACTCAGTTTTTCTGCAACTTCTTTCTATTTTAGCAAAAAGACTCTCAACTGATTTTCAGGACAACTCTCTCTCCCCTTTCACTCCTCCACCTAACATTTTCTGTCAGAAAACAGTCCCTAAAATCCATTAGCACCTTTTTAGCTTTGCTGCATTTGGGTTCTTTTGTTAACAGAAATTCTCTCCAGAGTCCTTCAGCTCCAAAATTTAATCAGCTAGTAAAACTGAAATTTCTACATTTAAGGTTACAGTGCCAGCAAGAGGTTCTTGGGGTGAGGTTGCACTTTTTAGGTCCTTAGTCAGTTTTGCCTTTTCCTTAGTTCTCCTGAACGGAGTTAGTTCTGTGGCCTTCCCAGGTGAGAGCTGCAGGGCCCTGCAGGAAGGAGCTGCATTTCCCAGCTCTGGGGTGAACTGGGAAAGCCAGAGCTCAGTCCTGGGTGGCCCAGCTGTGCTCAGGGGTTTCCAGCAGGAGGTCAGCCCTTCTCCAGGAGATACTGTAAATGCTGGGAACTGTTCTAAACCAGTTTTGACTTAGACTGTTGGACAACCTGAACTGTTGTCAAAACCTGGGCTCAGGTCACCCTTAGCCTCAGAAGGACAAGGTCAGCACAAAGTCAGTGAGCACTTGCTGTGGGATTCAGTGGAAGTGTCACAATTGGCATCACATCAGTTGATTGCCTACTCTCAAATGTCCCTGAGCCAGGACAGAGGGAAGGAGGCAGCTGGAGGCTGCTCCCCTCAGCCCAGCTGAGCCCAGCCAAGCTGCTCAAAGAGCTGCTGACATCTCCTTCCTTCAGGGGCTGTGTTGGTGCAGACATTTAACCCCCTGCACTTGTCTTTGCAAAGGCTTTGTTTTTAGTTGCTCTAACAAACCAAACCATGATTTTCCTGTTTTATCCTTAGTCTTCCTCCCTGCTTTGCTTTTCTGCAATCCTGCTCACTGCTCCAGTTGCTTTTCCATAGGCTATGGGCCATTCAGCTGCAAAACTGATGCAAGTTGAAGGTTGTAGAAAACTCTGTGATCATTCATTTAGCAGGATCTCCAAGGTCAGAAATGGGCCCAGAACCTTAATTTTAAGGACACGTATAGAAAAGCTTTATAATGTCAGGAGAAAACAACTCACCTCCACTGCTTATTCCAGACCTCCTAGCTCCATGCAGAAGCTGCCATCACAGAAATTTCCTTGCTCAAACACAAGCCAGAAGATTGCCCTGAGGAGTGAATAGAAGCAGGAGAGGATGGAGTAGCANGCTCAATTTTTTTTTTTTTTTTTTTTTTTTTTTTTTTTTTTTTTTTTTGTACCTTCTTTAATGCTTCCAGATGCTCTCATGCTACTTGCCCTCATAAAACCAAAATGAGACATTAAGGAAAGGACACTCCAAGGAAGTACTTGGAGGCAATAAACTTCAGGAGCAGTGAAGGTTTTACTTGTAGCTGCTGAAGGTAATCGTGATGAGGTGGGATCTAAAGCTGCCAGAGACAGTCTAACAAAGAGCTGGGCATGTTCCTTGCTGTGCTGGCTTCAGCAGAGCTGGATGTTGGCAGGGAGATAAGGGCAGCTCTGCTCTGAAGCTGTTTCCCACCACAGGGATGGATTCCTCTGATAAGAGACCTCCTTACATTGGGCTGGTTGTCTGTGGGGTTCAGGCTTACCTCATCTTTCCTGAATCTTCTATTAGATTTTGAATAAAACTCTCCAGTTTTAGGAGTTCAAAACTGTGGTGTTTGCAGGCAGCCTGGGACTGAAGGAGATGTTCATTAGCAGTGCCTTGAATGGCCTGAGATGTTAAAAGAAATCAATGATACTTGGTGTGGCTGAAAGTCCCTCAGTGCTGGGTCCCTGCCCCTCAGCAGTGTGGGGATGGATGAAGGGGCTGGGAGGTGTTTCTGTCTTTGCTCTCCCTCCCTTTATATTTATCTGAAGTAAAACAAGATCTCATTTTCTCAGCACGTGGAATGCTGCCATTAACAGTCCTTAGACCATGTTTGCAATGGCTACCTGGGAATACATCTCTAAAAGGCAGCACCTGCTATAAAGACTTTGTAATATTTTGGTTTATAAGACCTATTTGATACAAGGGACTTTGAAAACTTTCTTTTTCCCTTGGATGCTATTGGAAGAAGCATGGCCCAGCAGTTACAGATGAAGTGCTGCTCACTCTGACCCTCACACAGTCCTGGTGTTTCTGCCTGTTCCTGACTACAGCTTGTGGGTAAATAGAAAGTCAGATGGACTTTACACCCCCGAGGCACAAAGATAACCAAGTCAGATAATTTGGTGAAAAATAGTATGTTCAGATTTCCCATTGATTTCCCCTGTCAGAAGCTTAGTTGCAGAGTTCAGTCTGATTTTAAAAGTTTGTAGTATATTAAATATAAATATTTTTAAGTTTAAATGGAAGAGAAAGCACAAAACTGAACCAGAAACAAAAATTTTTAGTCTGTACCTTTATGGTGCAGGATCATTCAGGTGAGGTGTGAGGGTGGAAAACCAGTGTTGGGTTCATCTGTGAGTTCTTTATATATATTTTTTTTTTTTTTTGGCAAACAAATGGTTTCATTTCTGGATAAATAAATAGATGATCTTATTAAGGACTAATATTACTGTTATTAAGAACTAACCCTAATGGATGGTTATGTTGCTGGATCCTGCAGTATCTTGGGAACACTCCATGCAGTTTTTGGAGCAGCACAATTTATACTCATTGGATTATAAAATGATTGCCTTGGCCTTTTGACCTTCAGGTAGTCTGTGTAATCAGATACCAGAGTACAAACTGCCTCCACAAGGACAGTGTTTAAGATGAGTTTAACACCAGGTACAGCAACTCTCCCCCAGCTCCCAGTTCTGGGACTGAGGGAAGAGCCAGCACTGGGATGTTGACACCAGTGTGCTCCTGCTGAGGCCAGAGAAGTATTTCTTACTCATAGTTCTCAAATGGCCCTGGCAGAAGTGAGGCATTAAGGCCAGAAAGGATGATTTGGGATGGCAGAGCATATGTCATTCCCTGTGGTGTCTGCCTGCCTTCACTTTGGGTTTGCTCTGCATCCTGGAATGCCGAGTGTCATCACAGCCCTGGCTGCAGCTGAAATCCCCTCTCGAGTTGTCACAGCAGCGAGGGGCCTGAATGGAGAAGAGATTTTTGTGACAAGCTCGGGATGCCTTTAGCTCGATGGCATTCAGGAAATCAGTTTGGAGTCTCCCCTCTCAACCTGGCATACCAGGGAAGGGAGGGACATCGGTGTGTGTAGGAGCAGGCTCCTGCTAATCCGCCCTGCCACGGAATTCCCAGAGGCTTTGGGAGAAACTGCCTTGTTCTGTCGTGTGCAAGAAACAGCAGCTGCTGCTTCAGCAGTGCCAGCATCAATGCAGGCTTGCTGCAAACGTGGTGTTACCTTATAGCAATTAAAGACATGAAAATGGCCACAGAGGTAATTGAAACATTGGCTTAAAAAGCAAGGCTTAGAGAGGGAGTGGGTCAGACAAGTCTGGGAAGTTTAGGGGGAGAAAAGGAAAGAAATGCTTGGAAGAATAATTTAGTTATGTTATTGTGATGTCTTTCACCTCAGATTTCCAGTGCACCGTGAAAAGAGTGTGGATGACAAGACATGCTGGGAGGGAAGCTAATTTTCCCCAAGGAAAAGCAGCTTTTGCTTAGCCTGGCACAGCACCAGCCCCTGCTCCTTCTGAAGGGAACTGCAGGAGAGAGAAGGGCAGCAAACTGGGTTGGGTTTAGGATGGAGGCTTGGCCTGAGCAGTGTGTCTTTTCCTAAACGTGCTTCTTGACCTGCAGCATGAGAGGATTTGGGACAACTCAGGAGAGGAACAAGAGGAGATGCTTGAAAATATGGTGCAGTTTGAAAATTTCAATGTTTTTCCCAGTTGAAAGCAGCCAGCGCTTCCCTCTTGCCCCACTGCAAGGTAATTTACAATCAGAAATTTTTTTGAGCATGGAGAAAAAAATGAAGAAAACCCCAAAAGATTAATCCCCCTTCATTCCCTTTAATCCTTCCTTCAAAACAGCTTTTAGCTGAAGTTGCCTAAATTGGAAGTGCTCGCTGCCTTCCCCACTGCGGCGTCTCCCGCTTCCAGCTGGGAAGAAGGATGCATTCACTCTCAGTTGCTGATTGCAGCACACGAGTGTGGACTTGGCTAGAAAAAATGTTGGTGATGAGGAGATGATGAATTAAAAAAAAAAAATTCCAAGATTTTGGGTTTTTTTTCCAAAATATGCAGGAAATGTTTCACTGAAAGACTTGGAGGAAGCAGGTGCTGTGTGGCAGCAGAATGAATGTGTGCCCTGGTGGCTGGGCAATGCTGCCTGTGAGGTTTCCTTGCTGCTGCTAAGGGCATTTCCCTGTCCAGACAACCCCTGGTTTCAAGTATCTGACAAACTTGGAGCTGGAAACACCCGAGTTTCCAAAGCAAGATTGGGTTTTATGAAAGGATGGTGATACTCAGGGAGTGAACCTGTTTGGTGTTTTTGTGGGAGCAGTGAGTTCTGGGTCAGGAACACTGACTGAGCACAACTGTTGGTTGAGAGGATATGACCTGATAAGGGATCTCTGCTTGGGACTGCATCACTGTTCTTGCATACACTGCTGGGAGGATTTTGGCTCCTCCTGTTTCTCTTCCCAGCTGAAAGCACCACAGGGATGTTGTACCTCAGGACTGATCCTCACAGGCTGGCTGTGAGATGGCAGTGGCAGGTACCAATCTGACAGGTCAGAGAAACCAGGAGCCTGGGCAAGAGGGAGATGCTTCACATCCTTTATGCTTTTGGGTTTGACTGTATAAATGAGCAAGTTTACAACAGGATTTTTGTTTTCTTTCTTTGCTGGGAAAAGATACCTCAGAGCAGAGTGGAAGCCTTCAGAATGAGGATTAGGAAAAAACGGGGAGAAAGAAGTCATGTTTTCTTTGTCCCACCCTCAGCCCATCCTCCCCTGAAAAATAACACACTGTTACAATGGCATGAAAACAAGTGTGAGGAGATGTTCCTGCCATGTGTGTCTTGGCACTGAGCAGCACAGCTGAATTCCACAGCCACACATCTCCTTCCAAGCATCATAAGTGTCCTTCTCCTCCCTGGGGAGCACTGCCTGGAGAGTTGGCATGGCCCCAAGCTCCAGGCCTTCAGAAAGGTGGGTCTCATCCTGGCTCTGCCCCAGGCTTTTTGGGAAATGTCTCTTGATCTTTCTATAAAACAGAGATTTTGTCTTTTATCCCCTGAAATGTCGTTTTAATACACAAGCTCAAGCTCACTCCTACTCTGTCTGGTTTTCTCTGTGTGCTGGTCAGTATAGTATCAGTCTCAAGCATTCTGGTGCTGAGCAGTCGCTCAAGTTCAGTAGTATTAGACTACACATTTTAAATTCTCTGTAATTACAGTTCAGGAGCCATGGGACCCCTTTTGGAGGAAGGGAGACCTCAGTGAGAGGTTGGTGCTTGTGGGGAGGCTTTGGCCTGGCTGAGCTCTCCAGAGGCAGCCTCAGGTATTGCACCCCCTCTTGTGGCTTCTAGTGGTGACAGTGCTGTGACACCTGGATGATGGGGCAAAGTCCCATGGTATTTCCAGGAATGCAACCCTCCTCATAAAACTTTGGATGTTATGGACTCTAGCTGATCCCATAATAGGGATCATGATCTTGTGATGCTGTTTTGTGTATGGGGGAGGAAAAAGGTAAATTTCTGTGTGTGCAGACATGCTGCAGTAAACTGTAATTTCAGGTTAAGTGTGGCTTAGTTTGCTCTGGTTTGGAAAAGGGAGTTCCAAGCATGCAGGCCAGGCTTGTGTTACCCAATAATCCCGTGTCTTTTGGTTCCCTAGTCCATTGGAGGGATGACAGGGTGGCTGATGACTTTTCCTGTTTGCACACAGCATCTGGCACCCAGTTNCACCGTGTGGCAGCAGGAAAACCTGCTCTTGCCCATTGGGAACTGTAAATTCCCCCCACGCTGCAGCCGTTTGAAATGCAATTTATCCGTGTGTGTGCCAGGTGGAAGCTGTACCCCCGGGTGCTCAGGGACGTGTCAGTGATGGACCTGTCCACCTCAGTCCTGGGACAGAGGGTCACCATGCCCGTGTGCGTGGCTGCCACCGCGATGCAGCGCATGGCTCACCCCCACGGAGAGACGGCGACCGCCAGAGGTGAGCCCTGCATGTCCCAGCCCAGCTGGGCTCCTTGCTCCTGCCTGGGCTTGAGTTGCTGCTCAGGGTGACCAGGTGGATTCTCACATCTGTTTTTTATCGTTTCACTCGTCTGAGTGTGGTTTCTCTCTCCATGAAATGAAGGATGCAAGATGGGAATAATTTGTCGCATATAAAATTGAAAACATCTATCTACTTACCTATATATTCTATGTCACTATAAACATTGTCACAGCAACACTCTTCCTATTAGAGAATTGATCTAGAAATACCGAGGTCTTTGTTTGCCTGGGAAAAATCCTTGCTTTGAAGAGAGCTCTTTGAGACCACCCCAGGGAGGAAGTGAGATAAGGGCCCCTCTGGGCTAGAAGCTGCACAAAGATGTTGCCAGCACAGAGGATGCATCTTAAAAGGATATTAACTAGAATTCAGATGGGGAATTGTCGCCTGCTCCTTTAACTCCAGCTGCAGAATGGCACCAAATCTGAGGAGGAGGTGTGGGCTGTGCATTTCAGTGCTCCAGTGCTGAAAGGAAGAGGGTACAAAACCTAAATAGCTGATATTAAAAAAAATAATAATTGTGCATGGTTGGGTTATTCATCTAACAGCATTTCCATGGCCAGTGCAGCAGATACTGGTGTGAAGCAAGTCAAATTCTCAGCCCTGCAGTGGGAGCTGCTGTCAGTTCTCATAACTGCGATGTGCACGGAGGTGGGTACGGCTATCTTTGAAAAACACACCTCTCCAATTTTACAGCATGTTTGGGGCCGCGTTTTTCCCCTTCCCAAGAGCTTTTTTACCGGGAAGCCGCCGCTGCTGTTCCTGTTGGTAAGTGCCGGAGCACTCCACGCGATGGCGCTCCAGCACCTCTGATCGGTTTGGGAAGGGCTCCTTGGTGCTGTCCCATCCTTTGGCAGCTCCTGCGGAGTAGTTCTGGGCCAGGTCGTGCAGGGAGGAAACTCTGAAACATTTAGTGCAAACATATTAATGCAAGGGTGAGAGCGAGATTTGAAACACAAAATCCAGGATGTTTCCTAGCAAAAATTCCCACTGGTGCTGCAGCCCGGCCACGTTTTAAGGCATAAATCCACAATGGCATGCAAAGTTGAGTGGTACAATAAGGCTGAGTACCACATTTTCAAACTTTAACACGTGATTATTGCATTTATGTGTTCCTGGGTTTTCAAACTGGGACAGCTCGATGTACTGGCTCCAGTTGGAATGTGTGGTCCAGTAAACTTACCCATTGGAGTTGGTGCATTTTTCATTGTTTTCAAAGGAGGCCAGTATTAAAATCACACCCTCTGTATTGTATTGGCATTTGGGGGAGAAAAAAATGGCTTCGGTTTTGTGCTGTTAGAGGTGGAGCAGGGCACTCAGTGCCAAGCTTTTGGTTTGACCTTATAAGATGACAGGAATTAGCTGTAAAGTACACATTTGGCTTAAAGGTTCTCTTAAACTTGGGATACTCGAGATCAGGGGGTTTGCCACATCCAACTTCTCTTCTATTCCAGAGGTAGCACAGAGTTTAAGTGAGCAAACTGTTGGTTGCTTTACTTCAGCTTCTCCAGCGGTTTGCACAAGCCAAGGAAGCCTGATCCATAGTCCTGTGGCTTCTGCAAAGCCTGGCATGCTCCATAAGCCTGGCTTTTCTTGGCTCAGGTGTGCAGGAAGTGCTGTATGAGGTGGTGCCTCTGCTGTGGCCATGATCCTTGAGAAGCACAGCGTGGTCTGAGTCCTGCTCCTTCTCAGCCAGTGCCCTGGCTTGTGTTGGGGCAGAGCAGCTCCCAAAGGAGCCTCCCTGTGTGCCATGAGTCTGCCTGGCTAGTCTTGAACCCCAAGAGATAATCCTGGTTCACACCACGCTGCCCTGTAGAGCAGGGTGGTGAGGAGAGCAGTGACAGCTCCTTCCCTGAACTCCTGGTGTTTTGAGAACAATGCTTGAGGAGTTTCCTGGAGCTTCAGCCTCTTGCTTAGAACTGGGCTGCTCTCCCGGCAGGTTTGCTCAAGTGTTGTAGGGCAAATGTCCTCTCTAGGGACAAGGGCATGTCATGGTGTCCCTTAGAACTCTCTGACTTCACAATTTCTTGCTCTGGGGCTTGTCAGGGGTTTGGGGGCTGCTGCTTCCTGAGGGATGCTCTCCTGCAGCAACCAAGCTGGTGGAGAGGAGTGTGTACCTTCCCAGAGCAGGGCAGGGTCTGTCAGCTCACCTGAAACTCCCCTTCATGGGCAGTTCTTTTGCATGATTGAAGAATCTTTTCTAGGAAAAACATCCAATTGTCATTTTAAGAGTTGCTGGTGACAGGCCAGCCAGCACAATGTAAGTTATTCCAAAGGTTAGGTGATCCCACTCTGAGCAGAATAAACTGCAGTCATGGTCAAACCTTGTACAGCCTCAAATCCAGGTGTTGGGTTTACTTGTATTCCTGTTATCTAGACTTTAAAATAATAAATGATTTTTTTTTTTAAAGTCCATGCAGGCTGTAATAAGGTTGCTCCTCAGTTTTCTCTGACATGTCTGAATGTAGCAGGAGTCCTTCCTTACAGAGAAAGCTCTCTTGTCCTTGAAACAATTTCATGCACCCTGGCAGTTGTCCCAGTTTTTCTAGGTCTTCCTTCAAGTATATTCCCTGGCATTTTAGTTGTAGTTCATCAGTGTATGTGGCAATTTTCCAAAGAATGGATTTTCTGTTCAGTAGAAACTGAAAAATTGGGAGGAAAATTGTTTTGGATTAACTGAAATGTTTCATTTGATCCAAAACATAATGTTTTATTTCATTTTCCTACTGGCTAATGCTTTTAGCTATAGTTCTGTTTTGAAACAAAAGTGTCAGCTCAGGATAAAACATTTCCATTTTGAAAAGATCAACACATGACATTTTGACTTAGGTGTTTTTTTCTCATCCTTCCCACTCCAATTTCAACCTCTTTGACTAAAAATATTTGCCAAATTCGATGAATAATCTTAGCCACTAAACAGCAAAAGGTTGTTCTCTAAACACTTTTCAATAGAACCCTTCTGATTCTATGGGATCTATTTTTTTCTTGCTTGTCCATGCCAAGACATTCATTTGCCACCCTGACTTCATGCTGTGCTTGCAAACCAATGTGATCCCCATGTCAACAGGACCCACCTCGAGTCCACTGACTCAAAATCTTGTGCACCATCCAGCTGCTCAACAAGAAATGGCAGTTTTTTGCAGCCTTTATTGATTACAAACAGATTTGTAGCATTATTTTATTGAGATTTGTGTTTCTATTCCTGCTTGTTCCATATTGCACTCACTGGGTCGTGTAAATTCCTGTATTTTCACCCCACAGCAGCATTGCAGTGCCTGGCTTCTCCATGAATGGCTGAAAATCAGGCTGAGAACCCGACTGTTTTCTTGGTCTTTTGAGAACTGTCACAGTTGAACTGGGAACAGTTGCTCAGGGCTGCAGTTTTGGTGTTTGCCCTCTGCAGCTGCACTCAAAGCACTGTGCAGGCTGCTGCTGACGCAGGCAGGGTTTCACCATCACCTGTGATGTGACTGCACCGTTTGCTTTGCCAAATGGAGAACAGGAATATTGACTGCAAAGCTGTTTTTTCCGTCTGTTTTAGCTGAGTTTCTGGCAACTCTGTCATTCCCACTAGAGAGGGAGCAACACCTTTGTTCCTTTGGCTGTTAGCAGGCTGCTACTGTGCTTTTTCTCTCTGTGATGCTGAGCACTGAAATTTGGGTTTCTTGTGCTCATCAGCCATGATTATGACTGGGAAGGAGGGATTTGACCATTTATTACATTTTGTGCTCAGCTACAGTGAAAACAGTGGGACTTTGTACCCACCTGTTACCTCTGTGGTGATCAAAAGTTGAGGTTAATTTTGAGATACTAAAATTAATGCCAATCCAGAGTCATGGAGAGGACAATATTTACATGGGACAGCATGGCCTGGGCTGACCTGGCCTGGATTCCCCCCAGAGAGCGACGTGGCCAGGGGACTTTGTGCTGCAAGTGTGCCCAGGCAGCCTGGCATGCCAGGCACATCCCAGATCCATTCTGGCCACGTGTCCCTTTCCCTCCAGCCTCCCTGCACAGCTGACAAAATGTGTTCTGTCAACAAGAGGAGGGCAGGCACTGCTCACACGCAGGGTTTTGTAAGGGCTGAGGGAGGAGAGGCTGACAGGGGTCTCTCAGCCAAGTGTGGTTTGTCAAGAGAGTAACGTGGAGTTCTTTAAACAACTCTGTTTCTCAGGAGATGCAGCTCCAAGAACATGGTTGCTGCTCCTGAGAAATACCACTGTGCCAAAAGGACATCGTGTTGATCCCAAGGAATGCCCTCTGGGCCTTAGCTTGAGGATTCACTGGTGGATTCAGGAAAAAATGCCTGCAGTGGGGCAGTTTTTGACTGCTGCAGTTTTTGACTGCTGGGCTTTGGAGATGCCCCTAAAAGGGAAATGATGGGAATTTGCCTAGCTACAGGAAAAAAGCGAGTTCCCATTCCCATACAAGGTAACCCTGACAAAATCTGCAAGCTTGAACTGGGCTCCTCTCCAGTGCCCTCCCTGAAGGATTCTTCCTCTGAGCTGCCCACAGGGACAAATTCCATACCCTTCCCAAACCAGGGAAGGCAGTGATGCCCCATCAGATGGGGGGAGGATGCTCTGAGGCTTCAGGATGTAAAAAGGGCTAAAAAAGTTCACTGCTCTGTTCCCCACTGGAGCTCCCAAGTGTGCCCTGTCCCATTTGTTGCTATGTAAAATACTTGAGTTGAGTTCCCCAAGAGTGAATGGCTTCAAACTGCCAGGGGGCAGGTTTGGATTAGAGATGAGGAAGAGATTTTTTACCATTCTGTGATTCCATGGACTTCCCCAGCTCCCTGTGTGTGGCTACTGCTGTGCTCTCTGCGCTGTCATGGAGCCCAAGAGGAGCCTGCAGGGTGTATAAGGGTGAATGAGTCCTTTGGGCAATGCTCAGGATTAAAAGAAGACCTGGAAAAAAACAAAACATAAAAAACAACTAAAAGCCATCATAAAATGGCATGAGGAAAGGCTGGT
>VZTT01018287.1:119389-145400 GCA_013400855.1 Buphagus erythrorhynchus | reverse complement strand
CCCCCCTGAGCCTCCTCTTCTCCAGGCTGAGCCCCTTCCCAGCTCCCTCATCACCTCCTCATCAGACTTGAGCTCCAAATTCTTACCCAACTCTGTTGCCCTTCTCCGGACATGAATGAGAATTAATTTGAGTTCCCAGACAAAGTGTGAATATTCCTTTTGTCTTATTTAATGTATTTCTACATGGGATATTGGAGCATGTGATGTCCCAGCTGTGCCTCAGAACCTATCATAAACAGGACAGCTTTCTTCCTCTGTCTTTTATTTTTTTTTTAAAGAAAACATTCTCTTCTAGAAAAACATGCCTCCTGAAAGCAAATCACGCTGGCAGAAAGTCATCCTCAGACACCCTTTTTTTTAACAGAAAGGTTCTCTTTGTTTTTCCATAAAAAGTGGGAAAACTTCAAACCCTAGACTTCTTTAGCTCACTTTGTTGCCATTTACATTAGAAAATATTTATTTATGTATTATAAACAATATGTATGAATTAAAAAACCATTGTGTAATCGATATTACATTTACATGCTTGTGCCTATGGGAGCTAGTTATGCATGCATTACTTAGATGAAACTGCTCCTTAATGCTTGTGGTTTTCCCCTGACCTATGAATTACTCCATTTGGAAATTTCTATGGCAAGGTGCTGACATCTTGTGGCCATTCGAATAATTCTGTTTAATGCCCCCCAAAAATCTCCCTCCCATAAGGAATATTTATATTAATCCCCTGAAAGGCAATTTGGCTCACCTAGATGCAACTTTTTAATGCAGAGATCTACTTTCATATTATCATCACAACTAGGCCAGCTCAGCTTTCTGGGGTCAAGAGGACCCATAACCACAGAAGATGCTCACGAAAACAGCTTTAATCTCATGATGAATTGGAAGATTGCTCTGCAATTGTTAAATTCATTTGAAGCTAATTAATATGCTGCTTAAGGTCAATCTTGTGCTGTGTAAGAGATAATGATGTCATAGCAAGTTCATTTTAAAGACACGATTTTAAGGACCCTTTAAAGGCAGATGGAGAGGATTTCTGTCTACCTCAGAACAAATGCAGGTTTTCATCTTCTAGCTCTAAAGGTTCTGCCTGAACCATTCAGACTGGGATTTCAGGGTGTGGAAGTTTATGGCTGTCTAGATACCCTCTGTGAAGCCTGATGGACTGATCCTGTCACACACCACAAACTTCACTGTGCAGTGCACTGAACTTCCACACCTGATAAAGGACCAGACCATGAAGAGTTATTTTTGGCCCCACACACACCCTTGTCACAGGGAACATCACCACTTGAATACAAATTGAGACTAAACCAACATTAACTGAAACACATTTAATTTTGGAAAGATGAAGACCAAGACCTTACAACACAGAGGTTTTGTTTTGTTGGGTACTTTTCTGGTTCTTAGCTTAGGGCTCCTGACCCACTTTAGGAATGGTGGATAAAGCTTTCAGGATGCCCAGATTTCCCTCCTGATATTTCTTGGTGGAGAAGAGGGGGTAGCTGAAGGAGAGGACATCACTGGCACATGCAGTGACTCCAGTGGATGTTGTTAGAGATCAGACATGGGCTGGGCCAGCCACACCCTGGGAGCTCAGAGTTTGCAGAGGCCAGCCACTCCAATGGGTCAGGAGGACAGAGCTGTACCTTTATCTTCAGGTACCTGAGCCCCAGAATCATGGAAGCACAGAATCACAGAATGGTTTGGGTTGGAAGGGACCCTACAGATCCTGTAGTTCCACCTCCCTTGCCATGGGCAGGGACAATTTCCACTAGATCAGGTTACTCCAAGCCCCATCCAACCTGGCCTTGAAGATCCTACTTCAGGTCTGAGTGCTGGTGTGATTATTGAGAACAGGGACTTGTGTGGTACCTGAGACTCTTGCTATTTCCAGCATGAGGATTCATGGCTGATCTTGCTTTTAAACTACATCCAGACCTGCTGATCACTGCACAAAAACAGGATCTTGAGCCATATCTCATGTGTGCCAAATTGCTAATCAGAATGAAGACAACATGTGCCTCAGGAACTGTTTGAAGGACAGATGCTGGCTTCTGTCTTCAGAAACTGAGATGCATCTTCTCCTGAAACCTGTGCAGGATATGGATATTTAACCCTTCACAGCGATCTTTGTTCAAATGACTGTGCTTGGGCATTGCAGCTATTTAGTAAAATAAGGAGAACAGAATCACAGATGTTCTGCATTCGACAGAAATTTCTTTTCTACTGAGGCATGAAAAATGTTGAAAAGCAGATGCCCAACATGAGAAACTAGAAAGAAGATGTGATCTGCAAGTGTTCAAGGCTAAGTTGGACAGGGCTTGGAGAAGCCTGGTCTAGTGGAAGGTGTCCCTGCCCATGGCAAGGGGTTGGAATTAGATGAATTTTCAAGTCCCTTCCAACCCAAACCATTCCATGTTTCTGTGATTCTATGATCTACCCAGAATGCCCTTCCAGTTCTTTGAGGTGCTGGTCCCTCAAAATTCACTTATTTCCCCATAATTTCCTAACCAGCTTTTAACACATTCCAAATCCATTGAAGCCTGTTCCCATTCCTTTCAGGGGATCCTTACTATGAAATGCAAGAAGAGAAATTTTAGACCTAAGACTTGGCAGAGTTTGTCTTCATGGTGCTGCAGATGGATCCCTGTCTGTTTGATTACATTTACACCCTGGCAGCTGGGGGAGTCCCCAGCCAGATGACTTAGGAAGAAATTCTTCAGTGTGAGGGTGGTGAGTTCCTGGCACAGGATGTCCAGAGAAGTTGTGGCTGCCCCATTCCTGGAAGTGTCCAAGGCCAGGTTGGATGAGGCTTGGAGCAATCTGGGATAGTGGAAGGTGTTCCACAGGGAAGTTGGAATGAGATGAGCTTTAAAGTCCCTTCCAACCAAACCATACCACAGTTCTATCATTCCACCCCATCTCTTTCCACATATCCTTCCTGTGCTGCTTCTCTTGGAGGGGAAACCAGGCAGGCAGAACAGTAAGGAAGGAGATGTGATCTCACCCTCCTCTGGACAGCCAGAGATCAGGACCCAGGTCTGGGGAATGTGTTGCAGAACATCCCACCTCACAGGGTGCCTCACAGGTCTAGACACTTTATCTACCTCCCAAACAGAGATAACAGCTGTGCATCACCATACAGAGTTTCACAAGGTCACCTGCATTCCAGCCCCTGGAGCACTCTGCTGCTGTGGTCACGAGGACCAGTCACACACCTGAGGCACAGCATTTTGGGAATTACTCAGGAGCAAAATAGCAGGATACCTTATCTGTACCTAGGAAACCATCCTCTGTATTTAGAGCCAATCAATAGGGCCTGCAGGAAGCTCTGTTGCTTTGTTGCCAATGGGCTGGTGAGCTCTTTGCAGAAAAGCATAGTGCTGAAAAAATAATTTGGGAGACAGCCTTCCTGTAGTGATGAACAGTAAATAACTGTGTGCCTGCTGCTGGCCGAGAGCTGCTGTCTCAAGATGATTTGCACAGTTCAGTTTCATCTCATTTATTATATTTTATTGTGACTCAATTAATATAAGAGGAGCTGAGATCTTAGTTCTACTGGTTTGCAAAGATTTATTTGATAGGTAAAGATGGGAAATAATGTATGGGAATAAAAGCAATAAATGGTATAATGAAACCAGTTGGCAGAATTGTAAATTACTGCATGCATATGTCTGTGCCTCTATGTATCCAGAAATTTTGGGAACAGAGGCAACATAATACATATGGCACTGATATAGACACACTGGAAAGAAATGATGCCCTGAAGAAGTGCAGCTAGGAGGGATTTCTGTTCAGATCATGATTCAATTATTTAAATACTGGACTGGCAAGTGTGAGAAGGCTTGATTCATACTCATGCTAAAATCTGTCATTTTCTTCCACTGCTATGTAGGCTTTAGGTATCAATAAGTTCCATCCAAAGCCTTAGGATAGAGGAAAATCAGGTTTGCCTGGGTGTAATTTCAAAGACTCTGGGAAATCCAACATTACTCAAGAGGATCTTTCATTTTCACTACACTGAACAAGCTCAAAACAAGCAGCAACAGAGCTTGGTGGAGGACAAGGTCCACTCTGATCATCATTTCTTTCATGCAGTGTAATGAAAAATTAATACATTCAAACAACTGATTTAATGAGTATTATCATTAGCTGTTACTCTGTAAAATACAGAAAAAACTCTTGCAATGCTTCTCTAAATGTTTCTGTCTCCCAAGCCAACAGACTAAAACAATCTGCAACCCATCAGTGTGCTGGAAAACAAATTTTTTTCCCAGGTCTCAGATGCCACCAGCTCATCACTGAGTGCCACTCTGACCAGAGTTAAATAAGAATGAATGGACTGAATGTTTACAGCCTACACTTGCCAGTGTCTGAAGTACTTTTCCATTTTCTTATGAATAAACCTCACCCATTTCAATGGGATTTTCCCCAGACATGAAGGTAGACAAGTATCCCCATTGTTTATCACCCCGGGAGTACAGATACAGAACAAAGCCTCGTTGTGCTTAAGGGAGAGCAGCAGTTCTTGTCCCAGCCAGAGATATGGAAGTCTCAATGCCTATAAAACCAGCTGGTCCCATATGACTGTGCACTCACAACCCTGGACATGGAAAGAGACACCTGGAGGGAGCTCCCAGGCATTCTGGCTTCCCTCCTCTTTGAAGCATTTCTGGTACTGTACCTGGTACCTGCCATTTCTCGCCTTGGAGCTTGAGGGAAATCCATCAATTTCCAGATCAATCAGGTTTTCCACTTCCTAGAGGAGGGAGAAGAAGAAAGAGTTGCTGCTGCCTTACTGTTTGATTTATCACTTGATTTATTATTGATTAGCACTTTACAGGAGAGTTCCAAAGGGAATTTACCTCCCTTGGATGCTAATGGGGGGCAGAAGCACAAACCATCACAGACTAAAATCCTCACACACTCAGTTTCCCTCAGTGGCCAACCACCTCTATAAACTCTTGTAAAATCATGACCTTTACCATCATTTTACAGCCTTTCCTTCTGAAACAGAGAGTAATATTTAACATGAAATGACCACAAAGAGCAAGAGGCAGATGATTATCATCAGGATGGGTCTAGCCATGGAAACTACAGCATTTCAGACACTGATCTCACTCAAAGCAAGTTCAGAGAATTTCTGCTCCAACCAGTAGAAATTGTCTCTGGTTTTACACCAATGTACTTGAGAACTAAATTTCTCCCAATGACAGCAATAAACCATCAAGTCTTTTCCAAGTATAAAGCTGCACTGATTCATTTAGAAGTGTGGGTCACACCACAGCAATACCCTTAATTCAATTTTGTTATGAGTTTAATTTATGGCAATAAAGAAGTTTAAGTGCACGAGTTCCCTTCTAACTTATGTGATAGCATACACACAAAGGTTTGCACAAAATTAATTTAAATTGTTTAAGCTCATTGATGTTAAATTGATAAGTCATCTTCAATTAGAAAGAACAACAGGTCTGGAATATTTTTCCTGGGAATTACAAACCCAAATCAGGAATCTCATTGAGTCAAGGAAATGGCTGCAAAAATAAAGAAAAATAGGAAATTCCAGCTCACTGAAGATTTTTATTAATCCTGCAAAGGAAAAGAACATCTCATATAATTCCTGCTGACTTCACAGAAATATTTCAAAACTACAACATGGAAATGGGTGTAGAAACCAAATCTAAATTCACCTGAGCCTGGGGGTTTAAATTTAGACTCAGTTTCAGAGTCAAAGCTATAAGTATACTTCTTTTTATCATTGTATTATCCTAAGAAATTATGATCTCTTTTATAAATTCTCTCATCCCTCTGCTGAGGAATGTAAAGTCAATAGGATATTCACTCTATATTTGAATTCCTGCTAACAACAACCCAATTCCATACAAGGCTTTGTTGAAGTTCACAGTGCTCCACACAGGAGGCTCCATACACAAATATGTCTAGGTGCCCTGTTTCTGCTTATTCCAGGGAAACAGGGTATAAAATATGCTGAAGATATGAGTATAGAAGCCCACTTAAATGTTTAAAGGTTAAAACCACAACAGAAAAGGCAACATTGAAGTAAAAATATGAAACTTGCTTGGAATGAAATTTGGATTTATGCTCACGCTCTCCCTTTAATAATATTAAATAATAATACTAAGCTTTAATAATATTACTTATAAAAAAATTACAAATGACAAATTATCTGAAAAATTTACAGCTAAAAGTAGAAGAGGATTGTGAAGCAGTGACCCAGTTCTGCTCCCACTGCTGCTTCCATGCAGACTTCAGCAGGGAAGGAAGACCTGGGCCCTGCCTGCCAATACTCACATCTGAGATGTCGTCGATAACCAGATCAAAGCCCCCGACTCCAGAAATGAGGAACAGAACCAGGAAGCTGCTCTGATACTGCATTTTCTTCCCTCTTGCTTCCTCCTGAGAACAGGTATGGACACAAGTTCTTCCCTTCTCTGAGACAAGTTCAAGGAAACAGCCCAGGTTTATGCAGCATTTTGAGCAAAGTTCTGAAACGCTGACTTTGTTTAGGCTGTAGGCAAATATTAGCCTTGCAACGCAAGTCTGAGCTGTGGTGCCTGAGCAAGGGTTATCCAAATAGTGTCTTCACTCGCCTCTGCCCTCGATAACAGCGCTGGCTTGGATAGGCTCACTCCTTGCTTTTGTAGCTTCCCGTGATGTTTGGCTAATTTCCTGCTAGGCACAGAGCTTGCAGTATCCAAAAACTTCAAAAGATCTCAGTAAGAGCTCCAGCTTGTCTGTTTAGAGTAAACGAGGTGAGGTTTGGGTCTCAGCGTGATGGAGGCAGCAGTGTTGGGCTTCTCCAAGGGCCCTCCCACCCAGCCAACCCACAGGGGCTGGCAGAGACCTTGGGGTTGGATCCTGACCCACACAAATACCCTTTTTTCCATTCTGCTGGGGGAAAAAATCATAACTGATGATGTGATAGTTCTAATTTTCCAAAATTAGTCACATGAGAACATCTGATGATATTTTCAGGTGTACGTTCTATGGCTCCTGGGGTGCTTTTGAAACAGATTTTTTGCCTCCCTGGTTCTTTGGGTGCTTAAAGTGATGAGATAAAGAGAGCAAAGCAAAAGGGAAGAAAGAAGGGAGGAAGATGCCTTTTGAAAAAAGTTGTTGGGGTATCCCTTCCACTCTTCCACAAAGAAAGGATTGTTGGAGACACCTGAGTAGCTTCAATGCAAATGACAGAATTACTATATGAACTCTGGGACAAAACAGCAGTCAAATTTCTATTCTATTCTATTCTATTCTATTCTATTCTATTCTATTCTATTCTATTCTATCCCATTACAGTACATTACATTTTCTTGTATACTATATTGTGTTATATGATATTCACTATATAATACTAATAATATTCTGTTATCTTCCCTTATGTTAGGCTGCACTTGGATGTTTCAGTAAAAGATTTCTGTGGCACAAGTCTTCTGTTACTCATCCTTCCTCCATCTTTTCCACAGTTTTTTTCTCAGTCTGAGCCCTGAACTTACCTCCAGAAGTTCACAAGGAATGCCAGCAGAGTCTTTCAGCTCTCTGCCAGGTAAGAGAGGTGGGAGGAAGTGATGTGTTTGGAAGAGGGGAGTGTACAGGAGGGGAATAGAGAGGATGGGAGCAGGATTTTTCAATAATCATAGAATCATTTAGGTTGGAACAGGCTCTCAGGACCATCTGGTCCAACCATTAACCCAGCACTGCCATGTCCACCACAGTGGTCCCCAAGTTCCCCATCCACGCATTTTTTGAATACTTCCAAGGATGGTGATTCCACCACTGCCCTGAGCAACCTGCTCCAGAGCTTGACAGCACTTTTGGTGAAGAAATTTTTCCTAATGTACAGCCTGGCTATCCCCTGGTGCAACTTGAGGCCATTTCCTCTCATCCTATTGCTGGTTACCCAGGAGAAGAGATTGACCCTTGCCTGGCTGCACCCTCCTGTCAGGGAGCTGTAGAGAGGGAGAACTTCACCCCTGAGCTTCCTTTTCTCCATGCTGAGCTCCTCCAGCTCCCTGATGGTGCTCCAGACCCTTCCCTCGTTCAGTTCCCTTCTCTGGACACATTCCAATGCTTCAATTTCCTTCTTGTAGTGAGGAGCCCAAAGCTGAACCCAGGATTNGCAGCCTGCTCCAGAGCTTGACAGCACTTTTGGTGAAGAAATTTTTCCTAATGTACAGTCTGGATATCCCCTGGTGCAACTTGAGGCCATTTCCTCTCATCCTATTGCTGGTTACCCAGGAGAAGAGATTGACTCTTGCCTGGCTGCACCCTCCCANGCTGCACCCTCCTGTCAGGGAGCTGTAGAGAGGGAGAACTTCACCCCTGAGCTTCCTTTTCTCCATGCTGAGCTCCTCCAGCTCCCTGATGGTGCTCCAGACCCTTCCCTCGTTCAGTTCCCTTCTCTGGACACATTCCAATGCTTCAATTTCCTTCTTGTAGTGAGGAGCCCAAAGCTGAACCCAGGATTCAAGCTGTGGCCTCACCACTGACAAATTCAGGGGGATGGTCACTGCCCTGTCCCGCTGACCCCATTATTTGTGGTACAATCTGGCAATATTTAAGTTAATTACTTCAAAGTTAGCTTAGGAAAACCCACAATGAGTGCTATTGTAGCTATGGCTGACACAGCTTCTCCAGAGCTGCAACAGCAGCAGGACAGGGCAGTCAGTTTTTGCTGTGTTGATGGTACCTAGTTTAGCTTGAATTTTGTATATAAACTGATTTTTGTTCTCACATGTGCCCCTAGTTTAGTTTAGGGTGACCAGTCCCGTCTCATCAGAAACTCAAAGCTGTTCTGGAGTCATCTGCACCTTGGGACCAGGAAGCGACTCACTGAAAAATCCCTTTAGAACAAAGTTCATTTTAAAAAACAAGTTTGCAACCCCTTATTTCAGTGTCCCACAACCACTAAATGTGTCTTAATTTTTTTTTTTTCTTTTTGGTAAAAATATCAAGCTTGGGAAATTACTGTGACCACTAGATGGCACAAACTGCTCGAATATACTGCCCAAAAGAGCCTAGAAAGCTGAAACCTCTCGAGCTACTGACAATACACGGGAGAAACAGGCGCTGAGGATGCTCAGAGCTCTGCCATCAGTCTAGGTGAACCTCCCCAGAATTTCATGAGGAGGACAGGATCTCAGTAGGATGTGTTGTGCTATGTGTCCTTTGGGCTGTTACAGGAGTTGTCCTCTCATGGCTGGGATTCCTCTGGAAGGAAGTTTTCATGCACTGTCTGTCCTGAACCACCTGAATTAGTGCTGTGCAGAGCCTGTCCCTCAGAATAATTAAATTTTGCTAGTTTGGCTTGCACCTGGGGAGAAATGTCGCAATTTCTGTGTCTGATGAGATAGCCAGCATCCTCTTCCCATATTGAATTCCATACCTGGAAATTTCCAGTGATCCAGGTGAGAACATGGTGTACCTGCAAGGAACAGACTTGGTGTGACTGCCCTGACATTAATCCCATCACACACCAGCCATTCTTTGAAATTATATATATGGATGTACAGCAGTGCCCCAGAAAAATTCTGACATCCCCAGTGCCAAGCACCTTTGGCAGAGACTTTGGGTGATTTTCATCCAAATAATACCAGATTTGGAAGTTTTGAAATGCTCTGCTGGACCATGGTGCAGAGAGCTAATGGCAGGAGGGAGATCAGCAGACACTGGGACTCCAGAAAATACTTTTCTACTCTTCTCTTCCCTCGTGGAACCCTACCTGGGGGGCTTCATCCAGGTTTGGAGTTTTCAACATGACAAAAAAGTGTTGGAGCAAGTGCAGAGGAGGCCACAAAGATGCTCTGAGGCCTGAAGAACCTCTGCTATGGAGACAGGCTGGGAGAGCTGGGGTGTTCAGTGTGGAGAAGAAAAGGCTCTGGAGACACTTTATTGCAGCCCTTTACTACTTACAGGGAGCTTGTAAAAAAGAGAGAGAGTGACTTTTTATCTGGACATTTAATAACAAGACAAGAGGTAGCAGTTTTAAATTAAAAGAGGAGATGTTTAGATTAGATATTAAAAAGAAACTCTTTGCAGATGATGGTGAGGCACTGGAACAGGTTGCCCTGAGAAGATCTGGATGCCCCATCCCAGGAAGTGTGCAAGTCCAGGCTGGAGCAACCTGGAGGCATCCCTGCTTATGGCAGGAGGGCTGGAACTAGATGATCTTTACGCTCCCTTCCAACCCAAACCATTCTGTGATTCTTTCAGGAACACAGACATCTCAGTAGTGTCAGAACTGGGGACCAGCAGATCCCATCCAGATGTTTCAGACGATGTTGCTTAGATTAAGACCTGAAGGAAAATATGGAATGCAATTCCCTGAACTTCATGGTAATTAATTTTACCTCTGGACATCTATGTGACTCCACCTGTATAATCCTTTGGGACTCTTGCCAATTTCTTGATCCAATAGCTGGCTTTGAATGCCACTAAATGGTAGTTTATTGGTGCTTTGTGTACATTTAGTTGCTGGTTCAGACACTACTGGTTGGGCATTTAACCCTGCATGAGGTCACCAAGGTGCCCATGTTTGTGTGTCAACACAGAGAGACTCCTTGATGTAAAATGATCTGTTCCAGGTGAAATGTGTGTGAAAGCCCAGCTGTTGGATCATGCCTCTCTCTCTCTGCTGTCTCTGCTCTTGCTGGCTGCAGGCACATCAGGAAATTTAATTTGCTGAGCCCCATCCAAAGAACAGCTGCTCATCTTGCTAAGTCTGCAAAAGTCAGCATGGAACATGTCTGATGTGAACACACCTGAGTAACCACTTGTCTTGGACTCCGGCAGCATCCCTGGAACAGTGCCTGCCATGTTCACACCCCAAACCAGGAGAATGTATTACAAGGAGGAGCAAGAGGGGATAATGTGAACAATCAAGACCCCAGGCTCAATGTTCACTCAGCAAACCCAACTGCATCTGAACCACATTAAAACACACCTTGTTCTCCACATGCTGTGTCCTTACGTGCCCTTGCTGAGGGGAGCATAAGCAGAACTGGCTGTCCCTAATCGCTTTAGGAAGGGCAGTACTTTTCCCAGCTCACTCTCTCATGCCCGTTGGTTATCCTGTACCTGCTGGAGGATCCTGTTCTGGCTTGAATATCCTCCTTTCACCAGGTGTGTTTAGGCTCAGCTTTATTGCAACATCTTTGCAGAGTCTCATTGTTCTGATACACCCTGGCCCTCAGATCCCCACCTGGGCAGTGGGAGATGCAGAGTGGCCAAATGCTGCAGCTGGTGAGATTTGGATGGTATTCCAAATGCATCCTGACTGTGAAATGGTCACTTCAAACTGGCAGACACCTCCCCTTCCTGACCTTCCTGACCAGAAACTACTGCTACCCCTAGGGTTAGCAGGCTACTTTTGACTTGACACAGAGGTGTCTTGATTCCCTTTAACAGGAGGAAAATCATGCTGTATGTACTGGTTTGGATGCCTGTTTTCAGCATTTCTAAACATACACTGTAAGACTTTTACACATCTGTGTCCCCAGGATAGTGGAACATAGAGCAGGCTGAGACCATCCTAATGTTAGTAGTAAGGGCACAGAGGGCTGCAGCCCTATTTCCCATGCTGCTCCCATGCACTTCTCTGTCTGAGCTAGGCAAGACATGTGGGAGCTGAAACTAACTGGAAACAGATGAAAAATACTTAAAACCATTTTTAGGTGTGTTATTAAGCCAGGTCTCAGCCTGAACCATCGTGGTGTCTTCACTGATTCCCAAATGGATGGTTGAGACCTCTTCCACCACACTTTGAAATAGTGAGGAGCAGAAGAAAATGCTTCAAATGTCTTCTGGCAGGGATCAATTAGTAGAGGAACCACTTGGGGTGTTGCTGGGGGCCTGAAGCATCCTGTCCCAGCCTCCCTCCAGCTTTCTGCCAGCATCTTATCTTCCCCATCCATATCAGCCTTTCATCATTCCCTGCAGTGCTGCCCAGTTCTGCAGCTCCCATTGAAGATGTGGCCACTACAGAAGCCTTTGCACCTGACAGTGGTCCCAGTGGGAAAAGGACTGGGCAGGTTTTTGATTCCTTCCCTGCTCTGGCAATGCCAGCAGGGCCTCGTGTGTGAACATGGTGTCACCTCAGCCCCATTTTGAGCCCTCAATTTGCTAATAAGGAGTTCCAAAGATGCTGGCCATGACCTTCCCTTTGCTCCATCTCCAGCTGCCCTCTTCCCTTCTGAAAGGGGAGCATCTCAAAAACATGTGTGAGATGTGGAGGACACAAAGCTTCAGAAAGGCCAGAGAGACACTGAGCCACCCACTTTTCTGTTAACTGCCACGGATGGGAGATGAACCACAACAGCTCCAGTCCTTGGTGGCCCAGAGCTGGAAGGAAAAAGAAGATACAGTGGTTTGTATTACATCGGGTTTGTGCATGCAGCATAGGGCATCTGCCAAATAAAAGTAAAAAAACCAAAAAAACAACAAAAAAAAACCCCACAAAAAAACACCCCCCCCCAAAAAACAAAACAAAACAAAACAACAACAACAACAACAACAAAAAAAGCAAAAAGAGGAAGTTTGGGTCTGCTAGATTTGGAAGTTACTGCTATCATGGAAGAACAAAGTAGCACATACGCCTGATTTGGGGAGCTGTGCAGAGACAAGTTCCCGATGCCTGGAGGGGAGAGCAGCCGGGTCGGTGCCAGCCGGCAGTGCCGTGCCCCAGGAACGTCCCTGGCAGAATCCAGCCGGTCCCACCTTCACCCAGGGATGGTCTGGCACGAGAGGGCTCTGCCTTCGGGAACGGAGAGAAGAGCAGGAGGTCACTCCAGCTTTGTGCAGCTCAGAAACACAGTCTGGATGGCAAAAGGGAGGAGGAATTAGGTATCCTGCCACCTTGGCGGTCGGGCGGCTGCCAAGGTGAGGATGAGGAGGGAGCCCTGCCCTGCGGGCAGCTTTCCTAAACCAGCCAGGGCTCTCCAGAGGGGGACTAAGAGAAGCTTTCCATTCTCAGAGGGTGGAACCAGCGGGTTTCACCACCCCTTTGAAAGCCCCAACCTTGAAGCATCTCCTGGGCATGTGCTCCCCAAGGGCGTGGGTGGGAAACGCTGGCATTGGGGCATATCCTGGCCCTTGCTCAGCTCACAGCCAGGTGTAGGAGCTGTCCCCTCAGCATTCCCTGAGGAATTCCGGCTGATGGTGCCGGAATGCCAAGTGGCAGCGCCTCGGGGTCCCGCAGGAGACCGGAGGGAGCTGGAAAAGAGCCCCGAATCCGGCGGGGCAGGGCCGCTGCTGCTGAGGGACCCCGGCTCCTGCTGAGGGACGCCGGCCGGGGGGTGCGAGCTTTGCAAGCACTCCCAGAGCTCAGGAGGCCGCCCTGTGTGGGAAAGGGGCCGGTCCCGGGCCGGGAAGGAGGAGGAGAGGGTGGGTGTGCCGCTGTGTGCGCTGTCCCTGCGGCAGCGGGGCTGGCTGTGCGCTCAGCGCGGGGCAGGAGCCCCGGCGCCCCGCTCCGGCCCGCCGCCATGATCCTGTGGCTGTGCCTCTGCTGGGGCTTCTCGGCCTCGGCGGCACAGCCCGACTCGGCGGCACAGCCCGACTCGGAGCTGATGTCCCGATACCTGGAGCAGCAGCTGCTGGCGGATTACAGCATCGTGCAGCAGGTGGGCGTTGAGGCGGGGGGTGTTCGGGAGCACCAGCGAGCGCGGCTGGCTTGGCCCCTTTTCACCGGCAGTGCTGGCAGGTCTGATAAAAGTGCATTTATTCCACCTGTGCGTGCTGCTCAGCTCCGTGGGTTTGTGCTGGAGGTGCTTTCCCTGAGATCACCGTCCCTTGACGGTGCTGCTGCCCCGGGACGGGCTCGCTGCCGCATCCATCCCCAGGCTGTGCTAACCGGGCACTTCACAGGGACGAGGGAGGTACCGCCGTGTGCTGGCCAGGCTCCAGCCTGAGTAATCCCGAGTATTTCAAACTCCAGGGGTAGTCCTTTCTGGTCTTACTGTACTTGATTTTTAACTCGTGCTGCATGAAACAAACCGCATGAATTTCAGCTTCTAAAACGCTTCTTGACAATGAAAAAAAATTTTATTTTAAAAAATTATGGGGCTATTATAGGCTATTATGTTGCGTCATTGTGTGGATTAGATTTTCTGAGAAAATGGGATTGAAAGAGCAATGAACTTTTTGCAAGTTTGGGTGGTGATTTGGGAGGCTGTGATCTCTTTCAAGTGGAAAAGTGTCCCTGCCCATGGCAGAGGGGTTGGAGCTAGGTGATCTTTAAGGTTCCTTCCAATCCAAACCAATCGGATTCTATAAACAACTGAGCTTCAGGTCTGTGCTCACATCTCTCAGGTCCATAAGAGATATCACATATGACTTTGGGTCACTTAGGGCATCAGTCATTTGTCTAAATTTGATCAGATCTGAGAGGCTCTGGAGCACTTGAGGAACCCATATGGGCCTGAGATACAATGCAGGAACTATGGAATACCTGTGCCTTGCTGGAGGTCAGGTGGGATAATCCAGTTTGTCTAAAATGTCAGTAATTTGTCTGTATTTGGCATCTTCTGCCATGCAGCAGGTGGGAAGAGTGGGACTCTTCATGTATATCTGTATCTATCTCACCTAGAATAGAAAGAATCTCTCTCCAGAATGTGGAGACACCAGTTTTGGTGTCTCCACATCTCTCCCTTATGGAGACACCAAAAACTTTGTTGCCAGTCCTGATCACTAATGGATGCATATTCCTTTTGGGGAATTCAGCCACAAACCAGCACTGTTTTACAAACCCACCTGTCCAAGCGGGAGAGAATATCTTCACCACTGCCAGTGGAGTGGTATCTGGGATCACTCACTTGCTTTAGGGAGAAAATCAGTTGCAAAGCTCAAAGAACTGGCTCACAGTGCTGAAGTAACCTGGTTGATGTTGCTTGAGGCACATGAGGGTGTTTTCTCAGAGCTGTGCTGCTGGCAGGTCAGTGGCAGCAGTCACTTCCACCAGAAAAGCAGTGATGTGTAAATAGGTGTGGTGACCTGGTGCCCTGGGTCAGCCAGATCTAGAAGAGGACATCTGTCTGTCCTCCCTGTACACCTGAGCCAGGCTGAGAACAGACAGCTGCTCCCGAGATTGAGACACTGCACTAGGAACAAATCCACTGCACAGCTTATATCCCATACACCATGCTGGGACTAACAGATGGCAGAAAGTTATGGGGTCACTACTAGCAATTATCTGGCTTTAATGAGTGTGTTGGAAAGCTTTAAAGCTAATGGTTGATGGTAATTTGGAAATTGTTCCATTAAATGATGCCAGTGAAGCTGCCTGATTGGAACAGTCAATGGACTGATAACAAACACTGCAGCAGTGTTTTGGCAGTAGTCATGAAGTCCTAGAAAACAGTATAGTGCTATCTGAAGATCCTTAGCTCCTCACTGATGTCCACTGGTATCCCCAAGACTTTAGAAGGTGGTTCTTGAAGGAGCCCAGTCAAACAGAGTCTTCTTATGCAATTAAGCAAGCAAACAAAATGGGTTTTGGTGGGGAAAGATAAAAACAGGAACCAGGTTTCCTTTAAAAACCCCTGTGATCATTCCATAAGGAACAGCAGGTGGATTTGTTCCAAAAGGTAAGCCTTCAGTAAAAAATACAGAGGGCTATTGATCTCTCATCCCTGCCTCTGCTCCAAGCAGGGCCAACTTCACATTCATTTATCTGTCTTGTTCTGAAGACCTGCAGTGATGGAGACTCTGCAGCCTCTCACAGCAGGCTTCTGAGGGGCATTATTTGTCTGGGATAACCCAGACAGAAAGTTTCTTCCAAAATTTAGGATGAAAATAATCTCTCCTCTCCTCTCCTCTCCTCTTTCCCAAGGGAGCTGTTTTCCCTTGGTTCTAATTTTATGAGATGTTGGCTAAAATAATGCAGAAGGAAATAGTAAATATTCTCATGGATGAAACTTTAATTTCCCCATTGGGCATTC
Organism: Buphagus erythrorhynchus; assembly: GCA_013400855.1. Taxonomy (NCBI): domain Eukaryota; kingdom Metazoa; phylum Chordata; class Aves; order Passeriformes; family Sturnidae; genus Buphagus; species Buphagus erythrorhynchus. The sequence continues at coordinate 129,450 of VZTT01018287.1, read as the reverse complement.
CTGAGCTTTTCAATGCATTATATAAACAGACATAAAATCATCTCTTTGGCAAGGGCTGCTGCTATTTCAGAGTAAATCAACTGAAAGGGCAAATCAGGTAAAAAAATATTGTTGCATTCTTCTGCTCTCTGGGGTTCCACTGACATTTTAAGATGGCACTTGGCTTCCCTCATTGACAAAAGACTTGCTTTGGGGAGGGACTTGATTTGGAGATGCTGAGCTGAGTCTCACACAATGAGAAGAAGTCCAGAGGAGTTGATAAGAAGGGTGAGACAGTGAGTACAATTGCACTGTCATTGGTGAAGCACTTTGTTTCATAATAAGGTCTGTGGCTGAATTTAAATACCTTTATTCCTGTTTTGCACATAACTAGTGCTTTTCTGTCACTGCACAATAAATATACAGTACCTGTGGAGAGTATTTAGACAACAGATCTGCTCTTGAGCTAATATTTATATACCTGAAGCTGTAGCATTAAATTGAACTAGTTACAGAACCATAGACTGATTTGGGTTGGAGGGGACCTTAAAGAGCATCCAGTTCCAAACCCTTGCCATGAGCAGAGACATCTTCCACTAGACCAGGCTGCTCAAAACCCCATCCAGCCTGGCCTTCAATACTTCCAGGGATGTTCTTAGCATCCAGGGCCAGGGCTGAAGGCTGACCTTCCTGCCATCATATAGAGAGAGGGTCCCTTGCCAAGCACCATTTGCAAAACACCCAGCACCTCCTTGCCTGAGACAGCCACATTCCACTGCTGAGCTTTGATCAGTGGGTCTGTTAATACAGAAGAGACTCAAGTTTTAATTTTAACCAGAGGAACATTTGAACCTGGCCATGGGTGATCAGCCACACAGCCCTGTGTCTGGGATTAAACAACTGACATGTCTGCTGTAAGCTGAACAGAATCCACTCACTCCCTTAACTCTTTGCAGGTTGCTCGCCGTGTCCCAAGACAGGCCAAATTCCTGCAGAGGCTGGTACGTATCACACCCTGTCTTTATTTTACCTCATGGGAACTACACTTCCCCTGGATATGTGTGTGTGTGTGCATCCCTGTGCCCAGAAATTAACTATTTGATGGTAGTGAGATTCTGGGTAAGGAAAAAAAAGAAATCTTCATTTTGGTCAATGCAACAGGTAGAAGTTCTTCTAATATTTCCCAGTCCATCTTCTCAAGCCCAGATTTGGAGAAAGAACATCTAATGTTACAAACCTCAACAACGCAGTAAACAAGCCTGACGAAATCTCATTGAGTTTGCTTTGAAATTTGAAGGTCTCTGTTGTTCTCTGACAAAGTCTCCTGGAGAAAGGAAGAAAACAAGGGAGCCAATATCCTTCTTTCAGCACAGAAATCTAAAATTTAGATGATGAGAGGCAGCCAGTGGAATTGCTGTTCATGGCCAGTGATTTTTCTGACTTTTCTGGGGGAGTTCCCAGTTGAGAACTGGTGGAACTCATTTCACACACTGAGCAGCCATCACCTTAACAGCTTCTGGTCCCCTTCATCTTTGACAGATTGGAATCAGCAGCCTAGAGGGAAACTCTCAGGCTTATTACCAGTTTATTACTTCTAATCTGAGAGACAGTCAGTTTGTTTTGATGAAATTAACTGATAAAGGCAAAAATACGGAATGGATTTCATTTATACTCAGCTCTTTTTCTGTCCTTCCAAATATATTTCCTGTAAACAAGCATACAATAATTTGTTTTTTGCTGAGAAAATTTCAGCTGCCAGTTCATCATCATAACCAGGACACCTCCACAAAGCACCCAGCCTTCCTCATAACTGTGTGCTAATCTGTTGCCTTGGCATTCCCTCACTTAATTTTTAATAAGGGTGATAAATAATGGTAATAACAACATTAAACAAATGGTTTGTTTTGCTTTTTTTTTTTTTTTCCTTTGAGCTGCCTCTCATTTTCTGAAAGCCTCAATAAAAAGTGCAGAAAACAAACAGGCATTTGTGCAGCTGTAAGTCAGAGCACCAGGCACTGATGGATTGTGCAAGAGCTCCAGGGAATGCAGCACAGGAATCACAGAGTGGAACTCGGGCTGCCTGCCCAGCCTGGCTGACCAACCTGTTTGGAAATGGCCTGTGCCCCCACCATTTATAATTTCTATATACAGGGAATAGCAGATCCCTTCCAGGCATGGGAAGGTGAACCAATTCTTTCATCCTCAGCTCTACGTGATGCCTTTTATTCAGTGTTTGATTTCCTCAACAGCAACTCACATCCACCAGGAACAGGGAGGGATGTTGAATGTATTTTTTTGTTGTGTTTTTTGGCCATTCCTTGGATTACAAGGATATCAGAACTGGAGCTTGTTCAGTGGGATAGAGATATTTGCCCCATCCCTGAAAGTGTCCAAGACCAGGTTGGACAAGGCTGGCAGCAACCTGGTCTAGTGAAAGGTATCCCTGCCCATGGCAGGGGGTTAGAACTGGATGAGCTTTAAGATCCCTTCCAACCCAAACCATTCTGTGATTCTATAACAGAGATCAGCTGAAGACAGCAGAGAGTGGATTTAGCAAAAAAACCCTAAGTTCCTTCAGCCACAAATTACTGAAAACTGAGATAATATTTCAGGGTAGTATCAGTGCAGGTTGGACTGATTTTACACTCTCCTCTAAGCATGTGCTGTTGGCCTCTGCCAGCAACAGGCTACAGGGTTAGAACTGCTTTTTTCTCACCCAACACAACCATTCTCCTGTTGTTGTCCTAACAAGGGCAAGTTCATGCTCTCTGTCACATTTGAAAGACTTTCTGAGTTCCTGTGAATCCATCAGTGCATTCACAGTGTCAGACAGGTCACTGCAGAGCCACTTGTATCTCAAGTGAAAGGCAAAGGGCATGATCCTCTTTTGTTGATCATCTGTCAGCTACATATGAGCCCACAGTTTTTGATGAACTGCAGCACATGGGGCTGAATGCAGAAGGTCTGACACCAAAGAATTTGCTGTAGTTCCTGATTCTTTCCATAGCTTCTGTTATTACACCTTCAGTGTACCTTGCTATGCCACAGGCAATTAGTGGTATGGAAGATTGAATGAAGCATCAGCTCATTATATCTGAAAACACTCCTACAACCCTATTTCAATCAAAACTCCCCATCTTCTCCACCGTCAGGATAATGAGTCTGGAAAGCCATGCCTATGTATCAGGGAAGGTCCTAAGAACAGCAGGATCTAGTTCTAATTAACAGCAGTTAATTAAGCAGTGGTCTAAGGGTGGGACATCAGATCTGTGCAGGGATGTTCTAGCCTGGATCCACAGATCCATTGCACTGATCTGCCTAAAACCAGTGAGGTGAATCCAACCCTGGAAGTTCTAATCTCTTGCCATTGTGCTCCATGTGAGCTGAGCAGGATCCTGGACACAGAGCACATTCCCCAGGTAAAGATATCTATCATGACTAGGTTCACCTGAGACACATTATCAGTCTTTCCAAGCCTTGCAAGTGCAGGCAGGCAGGGCTTTATTCCAAGTCTGTTGGTAGATCTGTGTTTCCAGTGGATCCTCATTCTTCCATTTGCCTGGAATTCACTAGTCCAGCAGCTTGGTTAGTTGGATGCTCAGTTACTTCTGATGCCATCAGCTACTGCAGAAATGTTCTTGTTTCATACTAAGACAAACACTTGCTCCCTTTCTTAAGCTGTTTGCCAACATTATTTTTGTTCTGAAAGAAAGCCTGGACATGCAGCTGAAGAGTCTGTTCTTGTCCTCACAACTCTTACGTGACTGTGAGTTTTTTAGCAACCTCAATAGGAAGAGTCTCGCTGTATTTGGCTTAGTGAGGTTGCTCTGTATTTACAGTGTATTTTACCATTTATATCCCTTCTGCTTTTGAGGGTTTGGTCTTTGATTGTGTAAGTTGATGTACAGATTTTTCTTTTTCAAGGGCTGCTTACAGTTAAGTACAGTTGAAGTATTCCAGGAAGAAAACATTTGAGCTCCATGGAGATGTTGCTGTCAGAAAAAACATTAGTCTGGAGAAATGCTCCAACTCAAGACTTGTGCACGAAAACACATTCCCAAGAAGCAGAAATTGGCTTTCAGCTTCCATTGCTACATCTTGTGTCATTCACTGCTGTCTCTGCTGCTTCTCTGCTGGAAGGAGTCCAGTGTGGACTAAAAAGCTTAAAATACTTTGCTTGAGATGTCACAGTGTCAGGTTTTTTTTATTAAGTCTCTTCATCCATTGGCACAGACTTCCAGGATAGATTCGCAGCAGAGAAGGACTCAGTTGACTCCATTGACAGCAATTTCTCTGTTTACATAACTTAGGGATCTGACTGGATGAATTTGGAGGTACTACTTTTCATAAATGGTGATGTCAGTCTTTCAAGAAGTCTTCCATCTGCTCTTGTGCACAGTGCACAGGGCAGGGTCTGTGACACAGTTCTGGACCCCATGTGGACATATTTTGGGCTTCTCTTCCCAGGCCACAAGGGAATAATTCTGATCCTCTCACACAGTCAGAGTTGAAGGCTTCAGTTGAGGACACAGATGGATTTTGTCAGGGTGTTTCACAACTTAAAGGCTGGCATAAGCAGAGCTCTCAGACCTTTCCCAAGCACTGGACGATGTCTGTGGCCTCTGTGCATGAACAAAGGCAGCACCACATTCCTGATTTACTGCTTGCAGCTCACCTGAAATTTTGAGGTCAAGCCCACCTTGCCTGTTGTTGTCAGGAGGTCTTATACTCATTGGGTGGGAGTTTGCTAATCCACATTAAATATTAAACCCACTGAAACACTGAAGGGGTGAGTTATCCAGCTGTCTGTTTAGAGGTGACCTTTTGATTGCCATAGGAAACCAGGCCTCGGATGTCGGAGTTCCAGGTGAGATCCACGATCATCTCCCGCTATGCTTTCACCACCGTGTCCTGCACCATGGTGAACAGCGGCTCTGAGGCACGGGAAGCAGTGTTTGAGATGCAGATCCCAGCTGCAGCTTTCATCTCCAACTTTACCATGTAAGTAAGTAATGCACAGGCCAAGTCTATGGATGCCACGACACTAAATACAAATCCTCAATGTAAACAGGGAGGGAAACTATTCTATTTCCCATCTGAGTGTCTTTTAACCACTTCCTTCTCCTCTCTCTGATTTGAATGAGAAAACTGTCTTCAAGACCTCAAAAACCTTTCCAGAGAAAGTTTCAGCAACACTGGCAGATACATTTATCTCACCTGACTGACTGTAATGCCTAAGAATCTGCTTGTTACTTCATGTTCTCCACATTGTCAGTGAAGCAGAAGTCAATTCTAACCAGCAGATAGGTTCAGTGGCTGCTGGAGGTGTGAATGATAAACTAAATGAGAGAAACCTCATAGTGAAATGACTAATAAATTAAACTCTTGGTCTCAAACATATTTGGTTTGATAATGCTCAGATCCTCTCTACAGACAGATATTGGGGCCACAGCTTCAGACTTGACCAGAGGGGCTAGGGGTTCTCTCTTTAAGAAATACTTCCATTTAGAGTGAATAGGAAGATTAAGAGACTTTTGCTTTTTACTGGGCTGTTATTTCCAGCCAGGGAATTTCTGAGTTGGCTTCTGTCCCAGAGACTTGGGTGGGCTCAGGAGAGTGACACCAGCAGCACTCTGAGATTCTTCTCACATCAAAGTCTGTGAGCACACCTGCAGCAAATGTACACCTGTCTCTGTACTTGGGTGCAGAGTGACCATGCTGACATCTCTGATCTCTCCAGGAGCATTGGCAACAAGACTTATTATGGAGAGGTCACAGGGAAAGAAAAGAAAAATAGCACCGATGACAAAGAAAGGCAGAAGAAACCTCCAAGCCCCACAGAAGGAAGGTGAGTTTTGTGCATTTGGCTGTGTTCTGGGAAGTGATGCACTCCCTTGCCATCTTTATCTTGGCTACCATGGCATGCCCATCCATGGATTTATAGGAAGGAGCAACTAAACTGAATGTCATCTGCACTGCCTGGTGTCATTCCTATACTCCAAGCCATGAAAAATTGCACGTGGCCTTTTCTAACCCTTTTTAAATTCCAAGATGCTCCAGGATGTACTACTGTGGGGAAGAATTGTTGTTACTTCCTAAATAACAGAAAGGAAAATTAGGGTGCTAATTAGACAGTCATCCACTTCACTCAAGAGGGAAGCAAGAATATATTTATATGGAGCAGTAAATCAACAAAGTTCAGTTGCATTCAGTAAATGCAACAGGTGTTCAACAAGATTCAATGGGAAGGTTCAGTTGATTGTTACAGGGAACAAGGTCAGGCAAAAGTGTAGGGGGGAGAGGAAGAAGGTAATGTGTGATGTGTATGTGTCTTGGTTTGAAAGACAGGTGTTTGTTAAGAAAGGCAGGAGCCTTTCTTGAAATGGACAATGTAAACCCCCTCCCTACAAATTATTATAATTTTGAAATTATATATAAGGGGCTTTCAGGCAAAGATATGGGAATAGGAATAACAGGTCTTTACTAGGAAAAATTAAAATAGAAATACAGTATTACAAAAAAATAAACAAACTCAAAACATTGACAGTCAGAATCCAAGCTGACACCCCGTCAGTCAGTCAGGGTGTTGGCAGCAGTCCCATTAAATGGTGGCTGCATCCTCCTGCACTGACAGATGTGGTTCTGCTGCAGCAGTGCCCCTGTAGAAGGGTGCAGTTTTCCTCCAAAGGTCCAGTGATGATGTAGAAGGGTCTGGTTTTCCTCTGGAATCCAGTGGAAAAAGGCTGCCTTGATGTTCCAAATCTCAGATTTTATCTAGGTAGGAAATGCTTGGCTCCTCCCCCTGGGTGGAGCAGCTCCCAATGGGATGATGTAATTTTATCAGTCATGCAGTGGAACTCAATGGTCCATTAACAGGACATATCTCCCTGGAGGAAGGATGGGTTGTGGAAAAGACAAAAAATACTGCCCCAGCTGGTTTTTAACAGATGGCCCATTAGCAGAGGATCTCTCCCACAGAGATAAGGATCACTGCCCCACCTGGTTTCAACAGATGGTGACAGAATACATACTTTTGGTTACATCCTGCTTTGCAAGCCAAGGCAACATGGGATGTGAAGGTGTCTTTGGATTTTCCTTCCAGGGAGAATGGCTATGAGACATTCAAGGCCTCTGTCTTCATTCCCCGCAAGATGCAGGCCAGGTTCATCCTGCACTATGAAGAACTTCTGCAAAGGCGGCTGGGGAAATACGAATACACCATCAGCATCCGGCCCCAGCAGCTGGTGGGGCGGCTCCGAGTGGAGGTGAACATCCTGGAGAACTCAGGAATTGTGTCCCTGGAGGTGCCTCCCCTTCGAAACAGCAAGCAGAAAGGCAATGGGAAAGCTGAAGGTAAGGAGAGATTTTATCACCCATGGTTCTGTTATCTGTGGGGCCTCGATCACTTCTCAAGAAGTGGCCTGGCAGTGTTGGATCTGTTTTCTCTGGATGGCTGTGTCTGTGTGGTGTCTGTGCCTAAGCTTTGAGGACTTTGAACTTAATGAATACAGGGCTGATCCCATTCATCTCAATAGGGGTTTTTATTTTTTTGCTATTGTCTTCAAGAGCTTTGAACTGAGCCTTCAGGCCTTGTGCTCAGCATTGGAGCAGGCTCTTCCCTGGCCTCCACATCTCCTGGGAACTGTTTATTTTAAGTGAATTGTTTTTTCCATCCCTCCATGCCAAGGAAGATAGGAAATCCTGCACTTCAGAACATGGGAAACTCCAAGAGGAAAATCCATATTTTGCCAAAGCACTAAGTGCTATCTGAGCATCTGCTCTTACCCCTAACCATCCTTGCTCATTGTTCAGGCAGTGTAAATGTAATTTTTTCTGGCGTAAACCAACAACTCAGGATACTGTGATTGCTACCAGTTGTCAACACCAAAAAAGGAGGATGGAAGGAGGATACAGATTCTTTTGGGACTTGACCCTCAGTCACTCCAAGGGACACAGTGCCAGCAAAATCAGTGGAGCTGTTCATATCTGCCACGGAAAGATCCTAATGCACGTGAAGTGGAGTTAAACTGATTGCTTAGTGGGATCTGACTGATTTCATCCAAATCACATGAAATCAAGACTCTCAGTGACTGGGTCTGTCTTCAGGTCAAGCCTCATTAGTCTCTGTGTCTTGCATCCACATGCCAAGTGATAAATGCTCCTCATCTGGAGAGGCAGGAAGCCTTTTCCACCTATCAGGGAATATCCCAGTGCATTGTTGGCATGTGGTTTCTTCAAGACATCTGGCATTGATCAAGGGTAGAGACAGACTAAGCAGAGCAGACACACTGTTGGTCCAGCACAGTATGGAAATTTCTATATGTAAATGACATACAGGGAAAACTCATGTAACTCACTATCCAAATGGCAGTCTGGGACCACTGATGTTCTTGGTATCATGCTTCAGGTTTCAAAGAGCTCATATAAAAATGGGCCTGAGCTGTTGGATTCTATAATCCTCCCTAGCCAGTAAAATGTATATAAAATAAGACCCTTTCCAGACCCTTTCTGTCTGGAATCATGCCATGTGGCTGTCACTATATTCCATCTGACTGTCATCTCTCAGGATGGATATAAAAACAAACCATCAGAGACATTAGTTGCTCCCTGTGAAGCTTCTTGCTCATGTGACACCCAAAAAGTGTGGGATCTGCACATCCAGTGAGGCCTCCAGGGAAGGCTGTGAGTTTTTAAGTGAAAGACAGGTGAATTGTGAATTTCATATTTTAGAGAGGGCAGCTTGGTAGACAGTCTGCATTCTGGGAGCAAACCAGAAAAAAGTGTCTGCTCTCTCTTGGATTCCCATGGCTTAAAACTCTTCAGTACTACTTGGCTGGATATTGGAACATTGGAAAATGGTACTGCCTGACTGGTTTAAGATTTAATATGTTGTGAAACCTCTCTTCCTCTATTTCCTATGTCTAAACTATCTCACAGTTAATGATAAAATATGAGATTTTGGTAAGTATTAATAAATTACCTTGAGAGTAGTGGATGAAAAATATATTATGCCATCAAGCTGTTACAACCCACCCCAAAAGGTGAGGGTAACCCAGGTTCTTGAAATGACAGTGATTTATCAGAGTTTGTAAATACACACATGTAGGTTTTATTTTAGAACAACCTGGTTGCACAGGAAAACAGGTAAGTTTTGGTTCTTACTATCTACAGTAATATGACATTATAAAACCATAAATACATCACTTAAGAAAATATAAAAGAGTAGAAAGATCTCACCACCTGTAAAACTTGTGATGAGACTTGGTTGGTGCAGTTTCAATGTCTGTTGGTCAAAGTAGTGATCACAGGCTAGATCCATCATGTGGTGAGGGAAATCCTAGGGAAACCCACAGAATGCACAGTCTTTGGGTTTATATTCACTCAGGTTCAGGGGAGAATGCCCAGGGGTGGGGAGCTTGTTGGAATGCTGTGGACCAAGGACACCTGAATGATGGAATGTTGTGGATCATGGGACACTTTGGGAGTCTTTGACACCTTCTCAGATAAATTAAATTAAACGGGCCTATTAAAATTAGCCCATCATGGCCCATCAGCAGAGTGAGCACCTTCAGGCTCTGTGTGAATGTCCCAGCACTGCCCTGGGCAGGGGAGTTATCACAGACAAAATTCCACCTCCCAGGTTCTCCTCTTTCCTTCCCTGGTCCAACAGCAGCTGCAGCCTGAGCTGGGCTGTGCTGGCCCCTGGCACCTGGGTGGGTGCTTTGCCCATGGGCAGCGTGCCCTGAGGGTTTGGGCCACCAGTACCCCAGTGTCTCTGCCAGTCTCACTTGTGGATATGTTCTTTTCTTGTCTCTTAGAAAGTCCTGCATCCATCCTCTCTGAATGGGGAGCAGAGAAAATGTGAGGACAGGTCTTTCTAGGATATATCCTTGTGCAGTAACTCCTGTGCACATGGCTCCATCTGGGAGTTGTATTTTTCCCAAAGGAAGGCATTAGGCATGTGAGTTTTGGAAAACGATCTTTTGGCATGTGCAGGTGTTGTCTTCTGTCACATGCAAACCCCAAAACAGGAGGCATTGAGGCCAGTGATCCTGACCTTCTCTGGCAACCTCAGAATGGAG
>VZTT01018287.1:94516-119345 GCA_013400855.1 Buphagus erythrorhynchus | reverse complement strand
TTGGTGGAAAGTTTGTCTAAAGGCTCTACTAACTCTCTCAGTGTGAGCAGAAACCAGCCCAAGCATTTGGAGCTCATCCATGCTCTGGACTCTGAAATATCTCATAGATTTTTCTCTCTCTGCCACTTGTTTAAAAAGAGCAAGGCCAATAAACAGAGGAGAGTAATATCAAGTAATAACAGATATCAAGTGCTGCCTAAAAAAGAAACTTGGGGGAAGACATAGGAACTGTGTTCAAGAATATAAAAAGCTGCTGCAAGGAGGAAAAGGATACCATGCCTTCTGTGTCAATAACTGAAAAAACAAGAAGTCATGGGTTTTTAATCCACAAGGAAAAATGTAAATTAGACTGAAAACGTCTAACAGTGAAAAAAGTGAAGCTCTGGAAAATTCAGGCACTGAGTTTCCATTACTGGAGGTCTGGAGTGTTTCCTGATTGTATCAAAAAACTAAGTAGGAAGGGACTCGGTCTGGGAACATGGGCTGAATTAGATAAATTACCTTCCAGACCTGACTTTTGTTATTCCAGAGGAAAAAAAAAAAAAAGAAAAAGTTTTCTTGGACCTTTTCTATCAGACCATTTTTTGGTTTTTAACTTCTGCCCCAGGGATGGAGATGAGTGGCTATAAAGAGGATGGGGAGAGATTCCTCAGCAATTCCTGTCAGTTAAAATGGCTGTGTGAGACAGCCTTGGAAACTTCCTCTCCAGAGATCCCTAAAGCACTGTCTCTGTTAGAAAGGATGATATTTATCACCCTCAGAGACTGTTCTGAGGAGCAATAGGGGGAGGCAATGTGATCCACATGCTCCACCTAGATTCCACATTGCTTTAAAAAAGGGGTTACGTGTGATTATGCTCATTTAACAGGCGGGGAAACTGAGGCAGGGAGTTGCTACCTAAATCAGCTGATTTCCCATGGTGCATAGAAATGTTAAGACTGGAGCTCGTGCTGTTGTGGCACAGCATCTCATCCTCACCCATCACTGTATTTATGGCAGAGAAACATGGAAGTGCTGCCCAAATGCCACAGACATGGATGTGCAGGAGGAATAAGGAGGGAGCTTCTGACTGATTCTCACTGACCCTGGTGTGGTATGACCATGCAGCCTAACCCACAGCAGGCTTTCCTTTCAGCACTTGAGGAGAAGTGATGTGAAAGCCCCAGATCAGAAATTATAAATGAACTTTAAAGCCATTTCTATGTATTCTAGACTTTTCCCACATACTGGCAGTTAAATGGGATTTCTGGAAGCAATAGAAGACAGATGGAAAATTCAAGGAGGCAGATACAAGCAAAACTGATGCATTATGTATTAAAAACATATTGTATCTGTTAACTCATCAGATCAAAGGGCAGCTATAAAAATAAAAATAGATCAAGACTGAGGTAAAATCTTATAGTGATGTTGATTTATAACTTTTCTTTGCCAGAAGAAATCTGAACTGTACATGGATTTTAGGAAAAGTGTCAAAGCTCTGGGTAATCATTTTATAAGCCCCCTCTAAGATATAAAACCAATGTCCTGATGTGGTTTCAGTGTATTGGCTGGGACCTTCCTCTCTGTTTCTCTCTCAGGATGAATGGATTGGAGCTCTCACAGCATGAGAGGCTGTGATGCAGAGTCAGTTCTTGATTTTACTGAAATTGAGTGATATCTGTCGTTCAGCCTCCTTGGACAAAGCTTTTGCTGGGGAGTTTGTTTCACAGTCCAAGTGCTCTAACTGTACTTTTCTCTTGCTTGTGTAAAATTTGGCCTATGATAAAACCCTTCCCTATCTCAGCAGAACAGTCTTGTGCCTCATCTTTTCAAATTTACTCACAGGACAGCTGTGAAAGTAAAGCAAAATCATCCTGGAAGTAACATCCTAGAGTGCTATTGATTTATGAATCTTACTCTCATTCCTTTGCCTAGAGGAACCTAGATTATACATGGCACTTCAGAGTAAAAGTTACAGATTTGGCTAATAATTTCATAAACCCACAAGGATCCTACCCCTGGCATTTCTATGGACTTTGACCTGGGAAGTCAGGTAAGTTAGGTAACCACACCATGCCTCCATTTTCCTGCTTGTTAAATGGATATAATCACATATTTCTGGTTTTGTAAATCACCGTGGGGTCTGGATGTGAGGTTGTGTTCATTGTTGCTCATAGATGTCACATTGCCTTTCCTTAATTCTGCTCAAAGCCCTTTACAAAGGTGAAGTGCCACTGCTCATTACATAAACAGAGTTATAGGAACCCCTGGAGTGGAGCTTTCCCAGACTGCCTGCACCTTGTCATTTGGATCAGTATTGTTAATTTATTGTTAATTAAATTTTTTCTAAAGCAAATGTCTGTCTGGCCAGATGTATCATATCCTAATCTCTGACACTCTTGATCTGGTCTCCACTTGCATAGTGGAGCATAGAAAATAAGCTTAGATGTAGATATTTGCATTGTGAACACCTGAACTGGAACTGAGTCTCTCCCATCCCTAATTTCCCTGTCATACCACAGATTGTTTTGGCATTTTTGGCAAAGATTTGAGATTTCCCCTCACAGTATAATTAAGCAGCTGATTCCTCCCAATTCTAACCAGCCCAGGAGCAGCCATAATAGAACTTCTGTGCCTCAGAGGAGTGTTGGAATAATCACTGTGAGAGCTAAAGCACCCAAGAACAACTTCACTTGACAATCTGTTTTTGTGTTTTCAAAAGCCAGTTAGGAAAAGGGGGAAAGCCCTCAAAACCTGGAGAAGTTCAGGGGCCAAATCAGTCTCATGGAAGGGTCCCAGTGGAGTTCAGAGGGAAAGGGCAGCTGGCAAACCAAAAGAGGATAAGGTGGGATTTTGTTTATATAGAGAGGCAACAGGGAACTTCCACATCCCTCAGCTCTTAGAGAATGAGCACAGATAACAATACAAGGAATGTTTCCTGCAGGGTGACTCAGACCTAAATAATTGTCTTTATCTCAGGTGCCCTCTGCCAGGCACATCCCTCTTTATTGATTCAGGATTCTCAGAGTTTAGGATGAGTTTCATCTTGTGGATGCAATTTGTGTGACTGCACTGGCAGTGTTGGATTTTGTCTGAATTAGTTAGACTGAAATTGCAGTGACTATAATGATAACTTTTTCTGAACACAAAGGCAGCTAAGGTGACTTATTAAAATGTAGACATCACACATAAGACACTAGTCAGGTCAAGAGATCAGTCACTCAGATCAATCCCACCTCACATGCCTGCAGTATGTTTGAACATGCCACCCCAAGAATTCTTGATAATCAATAAGTAAAAATCTACAGGGTGATTCATCTAATCCTGGAAGAAATGTTTAAACAGGTCAAATGAATCATACTTGCAATGACTCTCAGGATCTCAGGATGTCAGGAGCTGGCTGGAATGAGCAGCATGTGCATGTCTGAGGTTGTGTGTTTGGCCAAACAGAACTGAATACAGGAAATTTTTCATTTATATCCCTGAGAGCATTGCAAGATGGGTTTCAGTTTAAAGTTAGAGAAAAGAGTTTAATCTTTATCTCTCTTTTTTATCACTGGAGAGTTGAATCTTCCATCCCAGTAAGTCACTCTGCTGGCTCCCTTGGCTCCATGGCAGTACCACCTGTGCTTTGTCATCTGTAAGGCAATGGAAAAAACCTGTAATGTTGTGGTTTTATCTCAACAGGTGATGTGTCTCCTCCTCCCTCTACTGTCATTGGGCACACCAAAACCTTAGCTAAGGTTACTTTTAATCCCAGTGTTGTTGAGCAAACCAGGATCGCCCGAAATGGAATTTTGGGAGACTTCATAATTAGATACGATGTGAGCAGGGAGCTGAGTGTTGGGGATGTTCAGGTACTGTACACATGATTCATCTCTTCTGTTGTATTAACTGTACCCAAGATGGCTCAATTGTTTTGCCTACTCCAAATTCCTAGAAAATGTTTTCCAAGTGAAGGCTACTCCTCCATCTTGTAAGAACTATCCAAAATAAAACCAGTCAATTAGCAACCACAAGATGGACTTAAACCCCGACTTCATTGAGTTTCTTTTTTGTGTCTGCTTTTCAGTTTCTCAATATCCTGGCTGTACATATCTGGATACAAGGCCAGTTCCTCAAGTGCATGTTGTGGTTCTGATATGTGGGCATCCTTGCTGCATTTGGAAGGAAACTCCAATGTCAGCCATGGAAGGAGATATGGAGAGCTCCAGTTAGCTCATCCAGTCTGGATAAACTGAATTAAAGGGGGATCCCAAGCATATCTGGAACCAGAATTAAGAGAGATTCTGAGGAGCATTCATATCCTCCAGTTTAGGCAGAGTCACTGAAAGCATCCAAATATCCAAATATCCCATAATGATGTGTGTAGAGCATTGCACCACGATCTACCTTTGATTCCTGACTCCCTTGCTCTTCCACAGATCCTCAATGGATATTTCGTGCACTACTTTGCCCCCACAGATCTTCCTCCCTTGCCAAAGAACGTGGTGTTTGTGCTGGACAGCAGTGCTTCCATGGTGGGCACGAAGCTGAAGCAGGTGAGCTCCTTGTGTCTGTTCTGACTGCTCAGCTCTGAGGTGGCAAAGCTTGGTCCAGAATTTGTCTCACCGTGTTTCTTCTGCAATATTTGCTGTGTCTGAGGTGAGAGGTGGCTCTGAAGACACCTCAAGGTGAGATGATTTACCTGCAATGAGAAATGATTGTGGGAGTGGGATGGGAACAAGGAATGTAGAAGGATTCATCAGTCTGTAAAGGTCAGTGCTGCCAGAATTGAGCATAGGATTGTCCAGGGTGGTTCTGTTCTGAGCAGTTTGAAGAGAGGCATATCAGGCAGAATTCCCAGCAAAGGGCATTCAGCAGGCTCCTGTAACCAGTCTAACAGCACAGAGAAGACACTGCTGCCTTTAACTTACCTTGGCAAAACTCTTAGTGAAGTGTAACTCAAGAGGTTCTGCTGAAAGAAGTCATTCTGTCCTTTTTGGGATTCTGAGTCTTTCAGAACAAATCTCAGATGTTTTTCTGGGGCACAGACCTTAATGTGAGCCACCATACCAAGCTGAAGGGCACATCAAATATAAATGGAGTATGGGTCCTGTGGATCCAAATTATCTTCCCCAGTGACTGGGGAAGAAGATGGCTCATCAAGGGTTGCTAACAAGTAATCCTAGTCTGCTGAATGAGGTCTCAAATCAACATGCCTTTGAATCTGTAAAAAGTCTCATGGATGGAGCCTGGATCTTGGTTTTCTGTTACCCTCCTGCTGAAAAATGACCACCTTGCCTCTCAGAATAAACAGCTGTGGCACAAATGCCCCCAGTCCTGCAGGCTGGAAGCAGACAGGCAGTGACCAAGTGCTGAACCAGGGAGATTAAAACTCCAAAGGGCTTTGGTGCTTCTGTGAGCTGCACAAGTAGTCAGCAGATTAACCTTGCACTATGAAAGCTTTTATTCTCCTCCTGAGTATCAGAATTTCTTTTCATTACACCTACTAAAAACAACACAGGTTTACTGTATAACCTAGGAAGTTCATGCTGCTAAATGGATCTCAGGCAAATTAGCTACAGAGAGGTTCCTCTTGAGCCTGAACCTTTGTTGAGGCTGTACCCAACTTTTTGTCTGTTATCTCAGTGTATTCTTTTTATGGAGAACCACTGGTACATTATGGAGAAGTGCTATGGGATGGAAGCACTTACCCTCCTTTGATTCCAGCTGCTCCAAAAAATAGAACTTTATGGAGTTAAGATCAAAATCATAAAACTCCCACATAGATTAATCAAGAAAAGACCAAAATCTAGGACTGGCTGAAAAATAAACCTCTCTTGGTTCTCTAGGAAATTGTGATCAGCTACAGCCATGTCAGCTCAGTGTCCTTTTTACCCAGTTGTTGATGTCATTAAAATGTTTATTAAATTACAAACAGATCCTCTGGTGGCAGGATACATCTGAGCAGCGGAAATGTCTCCTTTTTGTCTTTTCCCTTGGAATCTCACAGCTGTGGTGATCTGTGGTGGTGTGTAGAGAGCTGGGAAATCCCATGGGACTGTCTTTCCTCATTTCTCTCTACTGAGTCACATGCAAGGTCAGCTAAAAATACAGTCAGCAATTGTTAAGAGTGCTCTTGTGGGTCAGCTGCAGTGACTATGGAAAAGGACAGTTTTGGGGATTGTATAAGCAAGGATGGGAAACATCAGCTGTGCACCTTTTTCTGTAGCAACTGGAGGAGATTTTGTACTCTTCAGTCACCTGCCTTCACAAAATAAATGGCCAAGTGACTCAAATGAGGTCAGGATTTCATGCATCCTACAGTTCCCACAACCCAACTGTGAGTCGTTTAGCAAGGTTTTCCTTTTCCAACATGAATTTTTATCTGTTTGTGCCATCCCTTTTTTCCCCTAAGATATCTCAGTCTTTGAAGCAGCAAATGTCCAGTTGCAAACACACAGAGTGAGATGGGTTGATCAGCTTGAATCAAACCATTGCAGGTGTTCTAAAAATGTGTGGATGTGGCACTTGGAGACATGGTTTAGTGGTGAACACAGTGGAGCTGTCTTAATAATTGGACTTGATGATCTTAGAGGTCTTTTCCAGCTTTAACAGCTGTTTGGTTCTGTGATTAAGACCCTTGAAACATTCCCCTCACATCACTAAGAGATGTATTAGCTTTGAGGGGAAGATATTTCTCCTCAGTTTTCACAGTTTCTGAGCTCTGGTGATGTCCATCAGACTCAGATGTGTTGCAGCAGTCAAACTCCTCTGTGAATCTGAGCCTTTGCTACAATCTCCTTTTAGCACTGGCAGGGAGATAAAGTTCAGGAATAGAAAATTCTTGAGCATGATGAGAAAAAAACATTCATGTGCTCAAGGTTTTGCACATCATTACTGCTGTCCCACTGGCAAGGAAAATCCCCATGAACTTTATTCCTTCGTTTGCAAAGAGACAGCAAGTTCTGAGTGGGAGAGTTGCTTTTAACAGCCAGGAGAGCCTGGGGAAGAGGTTATATCGACAGGGAAACAAAATGATTTGTCCTTTGAGCAGTCTACCCTGCTGATTTTATGGTACATTTGGTAAGGCAGAAGGGGATATAGCAGTTTTACATTGGTATAACCAGGAGAAAAAGGGGCCAGTTATAAGTTCACCCCCTTGTGATTACCATCATTGCACCCAGCTTCACTGAACATGGTGAGAAAGGACCCTTGTTATAGAACAAGAACGTTCCAAGCTGTGAATGTGTCCACAAGAGGATGAATTTGCAGGTATTTTGCAGATGTGTGGTAAAATAGAGTTGTTTCAACCACAGATTTGTTTCACCTTACCTTTCCCACAGGCAATAAATGCCACACACTCAGTTAAGCAGTTGGCTTCACTGCAAGCCTGGCAACTTGTCAATGGTGGTGTGCCAGACTGTAATTTTCTCTGAGGTTAATTGCTCTAGGAGGAACCCAGCTGAAACTGGGACCTGCTGGGGATTTGCAAGGGCTTCAGGTCATTTTCCTGTGCCTGTCCAAGGGACACTGTTGGTACCCTTGGGTCACCCACACTGCTGGAGCCTGTCTGAGAGCCCTGTGTGCCCAACCCCTCCACCTCTGCCTCAGCACAGACACCCCCGAGGATTTCAGGGTGCTGAAGGAGCAGACAAGCACCTGAGCACTCAATATTCTCCTTCCCAACTCCACTGGCTTCTGCTGGTTGCTGCAGAGCTGGCTGTGAGCCTCTTGCCTGTTAGTCCAAATAACAACTGCAGCCCAGGAGAACAGCCTTAAATCGCCAGGGAACTTTGGAAAAAATGCTAATTCTAATTACAGCCTTCAGAGCGTTCAAAGCTACTGTGACGAGGACAGTTTTGTCAGGTTTTCCATTTCTGTTGGGAAGAAACAACCCAAGAGAACACAGAAGAGCTGTCTGCAGCACCACCAGCCCCATGCAGCTGCCTCCTGCTCAGGCATACACCACAGCAGTGTTACCTCAGTCCTCTCTGGAGGTGTGAATGTGGGATATAAGAGCTACTACAGTAAATAAGACATCAGATCCATGTAGACCTTATTTGCTCTAAGAAAATAAAAATATAATTTCTCTTCTAAGAGAAATGGAAGTACTTGTCACACAGAAAAATAATCTGCCTAACCCTAAAATTTTTAAATAATGACAGGGTCATGCAGAGAAACAAGCAACCTTCAGAGAAAGATGCTCTCAAGTATCCAGGACACAGAGAATCTGCTTCTGGTCTTAGGACTAGCAGCCAAATTAGCTTCATGCTGAGGCAGTAGAAGAGACAAAATTTCCCAGGAAGATCCCAGACTACCTATAAAGTGCAAGTCCTTTAATTGAGTTTGGAGTAAATAGGAGGCAAAGGTGAGGGTAGAGTTTGCATGGAAATGCTGCTGAGGCTTGAACTGGAAACTCATGAAGACACTGAGATCTCTCCCAAAGGTTTCAATTGGACCATCACTGAGTTCATCAAAGGATGAACTGGAAACACGTGCTGCTGATGTGCCAGACACAGCCCAGTGACCACCAGACAGAACTGCAGTGAAATGGAAGTGGCTAGATGCAGCTGGGAAGTCAGTCCATGGATTGGGGTCATTGAGGTTTATATACCAGGGCTACAGACAGCACAGCTCTTGGTCTGAGACTGGGATGAGGGCCCAGGCTGGAACTTCAATGGGCAGGAGACTGGGTGGAGGCCCCAGCTGGGGCTGGGCAGAGCCATTAAAACCTCTTGGTATCCTCAAGGCTCTGGCAAATACATAAAAGTCAGTGAAGTGAAAAATCTTTCTTTAGTAGTCCTTTCCAAGCTGGAACTAAGGGTGTTTTTTCCAGCTGCTGGAGCAACACCTGGAAAGTCAGACCTGGCTTCTATGTGTGTTTTCATCATGGATCTGTTGTGTGAATTTAGGTAGGTTATTTTCTTTGCCTGTGCTTGTCTCTTTGCAGAATCTTGTCTCTTTAGTTGGCAAACCATGTCTGGACTTATAGCTGTACAAAGATCCCCCAAGTCTAAAAGACACCAGATGTTTGTCAAGGCTGAAGTTATTAGATTAGCACTGTTTGCAGCAACGCTGCTATTTCCAAGCAAATACCCCTTCACCCTAAATCAGGGTGTGTCCTGCACGTTGCTCAACTGGGACCATTTGTTTCTGGCTGTGGAGAGCAGCTGAAGCTCAGAAGTGCTTTTGGCACCTCGGTGGAATCCTGCTGGAGTGAGGTCTCCCATGTTGTATTACTGTCATCAAACAGTGTTCACAGGAGCTCTGAGGTACACATGATGCAACCTGAGGTCCCTTAGGAATGAGGGATATGATGCTGTGTCGTGAGGAGAGAGCTTTTGCTTGGATAGTTACCCCTGATACAGTGACATAATCTTCTCCAAAACATCTGCTCTCTTCTCTGCAGAGTTTTGGGTGAAAGAATTTGGGCTTCTTCTTGTGTCTAAGGCTGCCCTGAGGATGGAAATGGGCAGGGGAATGGCTGGAGGCAGAGATGTACAGGAGGGAGTGGGGATCCTAGAGATGCTGAGAGGGTTTGGAAATGGTAAAAATTGGATGGAGGCAGATGTTGGAGGACTGTGAGGGCCCTGTGGCAGAGTCTTAGGTGGGAAAACCAGCAAGTTTGCTTTTTTAAGGAGCTATTTAGTGCTCTTGCATTGCTTAATGCTAACCCTGAGCACAAGTGCTGGGTCTTTGCTTCAACCAGCAAATCATTGTCACTATCCCTCACTCGCTGGAGATCAGAGAATCCAAGAATGGTGTGGATTGGAAAAGACCGTAGAGATCATCCAGTTCCAACCCCCTGCCATGGGCAGGTTGCTATCCCAGGTTGCTTGAAGCCCTGTCCAACCTGGCCTTGAAAACTTCCAGGGATGGGGCAGCCACAGCTTTTCTGGGCATCCTGTGGTAGGGCCTCAGCACCCTAACAGAGAAGAATTTCTTCCCAAAATCCAATCTAAATCTCTTCTCTTTTAAAGCCACTCCCTCTTGTCCTATCACTAAGATACTCTGGTAAAGTCCCTACTGCATGTGCTGTAAAAAGAAATGAAAATGGGGAAGTCACAAGGAAGGAGCAGCACACCTCTCCTAGCAGGTTACACCCATGGATAGGATGATCTGAGTAGGGGCTAGAAAGCTTCAAACCTGGCAGACTTCTGGCTGCTGAGACACCCACCCTGTGAGAGTGGCTCCATGATGAAGGATGGGGGTAATCAGAATGAAGAGCATGATGAGCTGTGTCTCAGCTCAATTCCTGCTCTGTAACACAGCAGTTGATGATTGCTGAAATTGAGGGGATGTGTTGTGGACAGCTTTTGGGCATGTCAGCTCTTCCCAGCGCTGTGTTGGGGCTGATCTGTGTGACAAAAAATGACAGTACCCAATTATTGGAAGAGTTTTCGTGCCCTGGAATGAACTCCATCTTCTGAGGATGGGCAGAGGGAGAGATGTCAAGCTCTGCATTGAGGGCATGGGGCATTTTCCCCTTGGTGCTGACCTTTTTGCTGCTAACTCCATGGAAATTTTTCGTCATGCTGACAGGGTGGGGGTTTGACTGTCTGATGGACATTTTATGGGATCTGATTCCACTCAAAATGAGCTAAGCACAAGAGAAGAATGTGGCCTTCAGACACTGCTGTGTCAGTCTGGCTGTGTGCCCACACAGCCCCGTTGTTTCCAGTGGGGTTATTTCAGTATAGCACTGTGGGGCAGCCCTTGAGCTTTTCCCTTTGCCTTATTTACTGTACAGAACTGTTTCCAACTGTAATCCATTCTGCACTGGGATAAGGGCTTCAAGTAACAATGCTTGGTGCTGATTAGAACTTGCCTCCCTAAATCTTCCCACTGGCATTTATTCACATCCTCAATGCTGCAGTAAGATTGCAAAGACTGAGCATCTACTCTGCCCTCTGGACTCATGGAACTCCAGTTCCTGAGAAATCAGATCAACTTTTGATCATCAGATTAGTTTTTCATTCATGTATTTATCCTCATCATGCTGCTAGGTGCTAGACAAGAGAGTCACCCCAACTGATCAGACAGTTTTATCATCCACTGAGCAAAAATTCAGTGCTTAAGTGTCCTGGATGGATGTGGAGCTAACTGTTTTACTCAATGTTAAGTGGAAAATCTTTTTCAGAGAAGGCAATAGGAACAAGTATTTGTTCTAAAGGATGGTTGTTTTTCAGCCTGGAAAACTACAAAGCAATTTTTTTTAAGGCCATATAGGGAGTCAGCAATGTTCAAGTGACCAGCAAAGGATCTGGGATGTTCAAGAGGAGGAGACTGGACCATGGACTGGAGACAGACCTTTATTGTCCAGAACTCTATATTCAAGCTCCCTCCCATCACAGGCCTGTGTCAGTATTGAACAAAATGCTTGTTGTCCAGAACTGCGAAGGAGTTTTCCCTGGTTACGCCATTCTTGTCTGCCAGGAAGAAAGCACAAAGATACATTGACAGGGAGAGGGGCAGTTGCAGTTCCTCAGCTGCAGGACATTCCCTGTGGAGGCAGAAAGAGCCAATTGTCCTCTCTGAGAGTGGGATGCAGGAAGGTAAAACAGTCCAAGGATACACTTCTGGGTTAACCCCTGGTTTTGGTACAGAAGTCCCTGTTGCTGGAAGGGGACGTGTGACCAGCATTATGTGGGCAGAAAGGACACTGGGGCACAGAGGAAAGCAAAACTCATGTGATGTGGCTTCCAACCTCAGCAGGAACAACACTGCCCAAACCTCTGCTCTCTCTGTGCCTCAGCTGCTCCCTGAAATGTGGCAGTGGTGCTGCCACTGCATTCCCCTTGCATCTGGACCCAAACCAAACCTATGGCAGCACCTTGTCTGACCATGTTAGCACCATTTCAGATGTGACTTTGATGCCAGCCTTTCCTTAAGTCACAGTATTAATTAATCTTTCTGACACACCATGGGGACATCTATGAGCTCTGACTGTTGCTGTTTGAAAAACCCAGCTCTGGACCTTTTTATCATTTGCCTCTGCATGTTAGGAAAGGGAAAGAGAAGAACCAAAGCACAGAGGATATTGAAGGGGAGGAAGGAGCTCTTTTGGTTTTTCTCTCTGTATTTCCTTGCAGTCTTTTGTCAAACAATACATTCACTTGTACTTTTCTCCTCTTTGCTGTAGGAGATCTCATTTCTTGAGCCCTTCCCTGCACTGTTGCACTCTCAGACACATTACTGGACAGAGTTATGGCTTCCTAATTCCCTCTGAACTTACATCTTGTGCCTTAGCTCCTTTCTTGTCAAATTTGGTTTCTCACAAGGGATCTGGAAGAACAAAGGGTGCTGAAATTTTGTCTTCTAGTTGTGTGTTTTAGCCCATGGGTGCAAATGGCCCCAGGTCAGCTCTCTGCAGGCTGTTCTTGGGCATCTCTTCCTGTCAGTGGGTCCTGTTTTCCAAAGGGAATGCTTTCCTCTGCTAGCAGTGCTCTCTAGACTGGCTGATCCTGAGCCCAAGCAGTTCCCTGGTGCTGGCTGAGCTGGAAGAGGCTGTGCCACTGCTGATGAAGTCCTGCTGCCCAGCTGTTGCGAGGGTGGCTGGATGAAACACTCAGAAGTGTTCCTAAGGCCATGGAAAGTGTGAATACGTGGGCTTGGGATATGCATTTTAATGAGGTGTTTGAATTCTCCCCTTGCTGCCCAGCAGGGCCAATGTCTGGCAGTGCCACAGCTCCTAACAACCACACATTATGTCCCTGTGAGCTGCACAGCTCTCAGGGTAGCCAGACCTCACCCTCGCCCCGCTCCCCAAACAAGCAAGGGACTGTGAAAGAAATGTCACTAGGACTCAGATTCCTCCTAAAAGGTGCCCAGATGGTCTGACATCATCCCAGATGTCTCTGAGGCAGATCTTTGACCCCAAAAAAGGCCGAAGGCTCTCGGCTTTCCCATAAGAGTGTGTATCTTCCCATGCTTTGCTCCACCAGTGTTTAAGCAAGATGAGGTCTGTCAGAGCTAACTCCAAGGGCTGGGTACAAGGGTGACAAATCACAGCCAAACTCGAGTGTAGCTGAGGGAGTTCTGCTCTTCCTGCTATTGCTGGGGCTGGTACAGCTCTGAATCACCTTGGCTGTGATGCAAGGCTTGTAGCAAGCAAGAACCAGACAGGCAGCAGCTGTGTTGCATATCCAGGTGTCAGTGCAGAGGTGACAAAGAGGTGACAAGGAAGGCCAGAGTGGTGGTTGGGAGCTGGCTTGTCTCTGGCCTTGCAGGCTTGAGCAGACACTGTTTGCACATCAATCATTTGGAGAGTGTGAGCTTCTCTTCTCTCCTCTCTCATCATCTATAAACCACAGACATGAACTGTGGTCGCTCCCTGGCACTCATGGTCACCTCACCTGTCCCCAGCTGTACACCTGGGTTGTACTGCTCCAGGTTTGGGGGTGATATTTTGTAGCCCTGGAGGTGGCTATTTCAATCCCAAGATTCCAGCTGTGTTGGCAGCTCACTTACCAGCACAATTCCTCATCTCAAATGCAGTGGCAATTCAGTCTCCACCTTTCAGCTCAATTTTATCTGTGCTAATTTGAGGGGAATGGAGGAATCTTCCCCCACCAAGTTATCCTCTTTTAAATCCTCATTTAAAACTTGACTCTGACATGTACAAACCATTCCCAAATGGTAAAAAATGATTTTTATTCAGCTATTCTGTATTGTTACTTCCTGCCATCCTCTGCTTTAATTCTTGCTCCAAAAGCTCCTACCCAGGCAAACATGTTGGGAAAAGTATTTCACCTTTCAGCACCTGGCACAGAGGCACTGGACCCCCTAAACTCTTTTTCCTCAGTGTGAGTGGGTCCAGCTTATCTCCAAAACCAACCAGCATCATGGAGGAACAACCTGGCCCTCAGCAGAGTAGAAAGGGTTAATTTTCTGCCTCTTTGGCAGGCGTTTCAGTGGAGTGACTCACTGGGGCCAGGTGGGAGTGGAACTGCAAGGACCCCACTGGCAGCAGAGCAGCTGGGGAATCCCATGGCAGCCACAGCCCTTAGCTCCTTGGAGCCAGGAGAAATTCCAGCTGTGGCCTTACAGGGAGCAGAAACCTGCTGCTGTAACCCAGCTGAAGCTGCAGCCAGAAGAGCTTTGCAAAGCCTTGCCTGGGGTCTGTCTGGTGGAGACAGGAGGAGAGGGCTGGGCACCAGCTGCACTTGGTCATAGCCCAGCCCTTCAGGATTTCAAGCAGTGCACTTTTACCAAGATTTTCTCCTTATTAAAAGCTGGTTTTGCCTGCCAGCTCCTGAATCCTATCCAGCCCTCTGAGGGAAGTCACATCTCCCTATAAACCATTAGTGGGTGAGGAATGCTGGTAGGGAGCAAAGCGTGTTGTTGCCACCCCATGAGGTCTTCAGGACTTACCTGGGAGTCCTGATGAGCTGGGAAGAGAGATGGAAATAGGAAGAGGCAGGGGATTCAGAGCACTCTGGGAGAGGTGGAGAGACAGTTCAGTTCCTTTTGGCTCCAGCAAGAATCAGAATGCTCAGGACAGGGCAGGATTGGTTCTTGAGGTGAGTCCCACCTTTTCTGATTGAAGGCAATGCCTGGAGACAGGCACTTCCAGACAGTGACTCAGCCCATCCTAAAACCTGTCCAAAACAGATGGGATGGATTATTCCCCGGAGGTGGCTTCCCCTGCCTCGAGCAGGATTAGATGTGATGCCCAGCTTTCTGATGACTGAGTTGGGAAAGCTGAATCCCACCCTTTATTTTTGCTGTGGATGGAGTAAAAGCTGCAGAATGAACCATATGGCCTCCCTCACTCTGTTTGCTTTGGAGCAAAACCATGTGCACACACGCACATTTGTACATATGTTTGTGTGCATGTTACATAAATTCAAAGGGTTTTAATTTAAGTTGCAGAGGCAAGCACAGGATACAGATGCCAGAATCCAGGCTGTCAGTGCATATCCATTAAAATATGGCAGAAGTTTTTTCCTGGGAAAAATTGACTCAAACTCCATAGAGTGACAAAAATGAGACAATAAGCTAAGAGGAAATGAAAGAAGGGGAGAGAGAGATGGTCCCAGCCCCACATTTGGCCCCTGTATGAGGGTGTGGAGAAGTGCTGGGTTTCCTGGGAATGTCTGTTTCAGTTCCCTCCTGATCCTCTCTGAAATTCTAGCTTGGATGCTGTGTATACCAAGCTACTTCTGCTCTGTGTTGTTTTACCTTTTCCTTTCCTTTTCCTTTGGCTGAACACAGGCAAGAATGTCAAAAGGAATTTATGAGCACAAGGGAAGTGTGATGCAGCCTCTCTGCAAGTAGGCCAAAGCAAGATTATTTCTCCTCTTGCCTTGTTCTCAGAAACAGCAGAGCTTATTTGGACCCAATAAATCCCTCTGAGAAAAGTGCAGTTTCAAAGAATTGGAAAAAAAAAACTGAAAAGAGGGGTTTTGTAATGGGAGAGGTCAAGCAGTGTTAATTATAATCAGAGCTGTAATATAGATAATGAGATTAGGGGAGTTTTTCTTCAAATCAGTGCCTCTAGGAACCTCTGTTTCTCTCCTTTGTGGGAGTAGAGGGGGATGTGTATGTAGGCAGCTGTTGTGGTCTCGTTGTTCCTTGTTTAACACCCTGCCCAGTTTTCCTTCAGCAGAGCTTGGCATGGAGGCCTGCTCACACACAGGATGGAAGGCTCTCCATTTTCACTTTCTGCTAGCTTTGATAAATTTTTTGAGGGACAAATACTCAGGCCAGCCTTCTTATCAAGGAATAAATGTGGGAGTCCTTTTCTCTGCCATGTGAGTGCTGCCTGTGCACATGTGGGATGGTTTGGCTGACTGAACTGAGGGCTGGGAACCCCAAGCTTTGGGAACCTCTCACTTTCTGTCCTTGACATAAGTACAAAAACAGCCTGGTTTTCCTCTCTGTAAAATGGGATGTTGATGGAGGGTGTCTCTGAAGGGTGATGTCATGCATCATCTGAAGCATTTTTTCAATACAAAGGGTGTTGTAAAAGAGGAGATGAGAGAAAGTAAAACCTTCTCTTCTTCTTCAAATAACTGATTATTTAGCCCAATTTTGCCAGTTTCTGTGGACTGTTAGACTGGAGGCAGCCTCCATGTTTGGGGCAGGATTCACCTTTGTGAAGTTTTGTTTGGTGCACATCATGATGTGAACCTGGTGGGGTTCTTCCCTTCTCTTTGAAAGAATCTCTTCCACCAGCATTTGCTTTAATATTCTTGTCTGTGAAACAGTGGTGGAACGTGGAGGAATGTTCCAGCTAAGCAAATGGAAGGATTAATCCTGAGATCCCTGCAGAGGAAAATTATTTGTACAGAGGACAGAAACAGGCAGGGAGAGTCTCCAGACCTGGCTCCAGAATGTTTGAAGCTATGGGAAATATTCCCCTTAATTTCAGGTGGACTGGGAGCCAAGACACCAGCTGTGAGGATTAGATTTGTTTGCAGTTGCATCATTGCATCATCATCTGCCATGCAGAATCCAGGGGGATATTGATGACACAGCTTCATCAGTCCTTTGAGCCCTTTCCCAAACTGTCTTTACATAGCAACATCAGACCTAGGCTTATGTGGTTTCCAGCACTGCTGATTACTTCTACATTTTTTCTGGACAAGCCCTTCACGTATTTTCCTGACAGGCATGAGAGGAACCTTTAAATGCTGGTGAGCCCACCATATTATTTCCTGCATAGCTTTCCTTGGAATTTGGGAGACTTAATGGTGGCCAAGAAGGGGCTGAGCTGAGAATCTGCTGATTCCTCTGCTTAGATATTGCCTCATATTCCTCCCATGTGTTTTGCATCCAAATATAGGATATGTTTGCATGGACAGAGGCTGCTTTGGGCAACTTCTCTGAGTCTTACTGAACTGTCTCCATGTGAACACAGCTGCATGGCTGCTCAATCCAAGCTGGTCACACTGAGGGGAGCTGGACACCTCTGCAGTCTTCCTCCTGCCTTTTCCTCGGTGGTCTGGCTTTCCCAGAACCCAGGATCCTTAACCTCCTTTGTTAAGAACTCATCCTGTGACCAGCTTTCCTCACTCTGGTTGCCTGTGTTTACATAGGATGATGAACAGTTGGCATACTGATGACAAATAATATGCCTGGGACAAAACTGACTGGCAGGTAGAATCTGCAATGACTAGTCAGGACTTCTTTTTATATCTAGTTAATTGAATATATTAACCTAAACATTTATTAACTGCTGAAACTATTCATTAGAGTGTATATGTAGCAAATAGTATCCTAATTATGAACAGAGAATGTGCATCCCTTGACATGTTTACAGGGTTTTTTTAACTTATAAGTAGCCTATTTTAAATATATGCCACTTGCAGCTTACTACCAATCTAGAGGGCATTAGGCAAACTCTAAGAGCTTGTTATTAAGTCATTATTATTCACTGTTCCTTAATTCAGAACATGGTTCTCCCAGTCACTGCGAGCTTTTATCCTGATTTTTAAGCTTAGTTAGGTCTAGATGTGCTTCACAAGACCTTTTGGGCAAGAGTTGTTTTTCATCTCATATTTGCCCAGCCCCTGGCACCACAGAGATCAGGCCTTGAGATGGGGAAGGACATCCCAATTTTCTTCATCAGCCAAACTGGTAGTGTAGAAATATCTAAAATATGAGTAAACATCTTAAAACTAAATTCTTGCCCACTAAAACACTGACAGCTGTGTCTGTTGCTCTCTTTTCTCTTTCTAGACCAAAGAAGCTCTCTTCACAATTCTCCAGGACCTAAGGCCTGAAGACCACTTCAATATCATTGGCTTTTCCAACCGAATAAAGGTCTGGCAGCAGGACAGGCTGGTGCCAGTTACTCCAAATAACATCAGGGATGCCAAAAAGTACATCCATAACATGTCACCTACTGGAGGTATGATCAGAGATACAGGTGGGATTAATTGTGGTATCCAATTAACAGGACAGAGAGTGGTGAATGTGGTCCTGGAGCATATAGGATAAAAAGACATTGGGATTTAGGTCATGGGACAAGGGTGTCCCTGACCTCCACTCAGGTTATGTGTTCTTTATTAACATACATGATGGGAAGGTTTCCTCAGACCCTGACCATTGCAGGGGGTTTGGACAAGATGGCCTTTAAATGTTCCTTCCACCCAAAATTAGCCTGTGATTCTATATACTTATATAAACCCAATTTGATTCCATTCTCCCATTTATCTGGTGACACCCTCGGAATGGGAAAGCTTCCAAGGTTATTTCTTGAGGACACAGATGAAAACATACCCTGGCAAAGGACACAGAGTGCCAGTATTGTGTAGTTTCTGAAAGGCTCTCAGCCTCATGATTTTGTCTGGGCTGGAAACCCCATGGATGGAGCACACGCTGTGAGATGTGGGATTGCCTTCTGCAGGAGTTAGTTCCTTACCTAGAACTGTATTCTTGTCTCTACCAAGGAGCAGCCAAAATTATATTTTTGCCGTGTTGCCTGGAGGGAAGAGGGCAGAGAAAACCCCAGAAGAGTGGCAGAGTGCAGGCATGAGTTTTAATTTGATTCACAGGTCTCCTGTGAGGCTGTGGACAGTAGTTTAAAAAATATTCAACTACAGTGAGGTTTGTAATCAAACATATTCCAGCAGCTGTGCCCAGAGAGCTGCAAAATGACCTGTTCATGGAAGTAGTCACAGCTGGTTGAAGGTCAGGGAGGGCCTTCCTATGGCTGCCCCAGGGCAGTGACCACTCCTGGCAGAGGAAACCCTCTGATGGAAAAACACAGCAAACAGGATGGTTGGCTGTGCTGTTTGTGTTGTGGCAGGAATTGCTTAGGAAGTGGTGAAGGGACCTGCCCAGTTAAATAATGGGACTAGACTCAGAGAACAAAGCCTTTTACTACTGAAGGGCCAAGAGAGCTGTGCAGAACCAGCTGGGTTTACCCATGAACCTGCCAGTGAACAAAAGGAAAAGGAAATTATTGACTGTGGCTCAACAGGAAGGTGCAGTGATTCTCCACCACAGGTACTTCAGTTTTGGCTAACTCTGTTTTCCCTACAAAGGTGCTATTCCTTGAGTATCTCCCAGTGAACATGAACACAGACAAAGAACATGGTGTGGTTACACCCCTGTGTTGTACTTACACACCAAAGAAACAGGAGAAAAATCCTGCTGCTAAATACCTAAGCATGTGGCAAAAGGCAGTTTTCAGTGCTTGGTAGTTCTATGATACAACTGAGTATAAAATTACACACTCTGCTACATGGCATGGTTTTCTTCTGGTTTTGGGGAAAAAGTTCTTTCTGAAATTTTGGATCTACCTAGAGACTGAGAGAGTTAGGATATCTGGGTGCTGTTTTTTTGTTGAGAACCATTTTGCAGAAGGCAGAGTCAGGATTTTGAGGACCTTTCAGAAGTCTTTGCTGCTTTCCTGTTCCTTGTCTTGCTGCAGTCACTGGAGCTGTGCACACTGAGTTTCTAGGTACAGGCTGTGTGGGCTGACTTTCTATCACATCCTGTTGATACCCTTCCTAGATCTCCCTTTCCAGACCTCCAGGAGTCATCTGTGTATGGCTCTTAATCCATTTCACCTGCTTTTTTTCTAAGAGTTGTTTTGAACCCTGATGTGCTGATTTTGCAAAGGTCCCACAGCTAATCCCTCTGTGCTTTGACTAGAAATACATGGAGAAAGGGAATACTTGGACTAGTTTTCTTTTTTTTTTTTTTGACACACAGTGGGCTTGCATCCTTTTCATGCCTGTTCTAATGTACATCTGTTCCCTCATTTACTTTGTTTTCTCCCTCCCGCCCCACTTCAGGCAGTTCTATTCTTCACTAGCCAGTTGTTTTGGGCTAACACACTGCTCAGCTAACCAAGCTCTTCCCTTTAAACTTTGTATCCCCTGGGGTGTGAAGAACCAACCCATCCACTTGTTTTCCTATTTGAAGGCTTTTTTCTTGACTCCAAGTGTTGTGCCCTTCAGAAAAAAAGGGCAAAACTTCAGAACTTATGTGCCCTTCAGAACTTTTCCTAGTTCAGATATCACCTGGGAAAATCCCATAATAAGGTTTAACAATGTTTGTTTGTACCAGCCAGACATAGTATGACTGTTTACCAGGCTGATTGTTGTACATTGAGACATTCAACAGCAATTTCACATGACAAACTGAAATTCATAATTCAGTTCATAAGACCATAAACAACTCTGCCAAACTGGTGCTGAGTAACAGAGCTGAACTGAATTAAAGAGCTTGAGCAACTTCATGTGGAGAAAAGGGACATCCTGATGTCCAGAGAAGCTGTCACCTCACTAAAGGGAGCTCAGGGAAATTATTCACACCACTCTGAGAAGGAGAAATGATCTCTAATCATTCTGGAACCTTTGCAGGGACCAATATTAACGAGGCTCTGCAGACTGGGGCGAAGCTGCTGAATGATTACATTGCTCAGAACGACATTGACGCCAGGAGCGTGTCCCTGATCATCTTCCTCACGGATGGGAGGCCGACTGTCGGG
This sequence comes from Buphagus erythrorhynchus, assembly GCA_013400855.1. Lineage (NCBI taxonomy): Eukaryota > Metazoa > Chordata > Aves > Passeriformes > Sturnidae > Buphagus > Buphagus erythrorhynchus. Next base: position 98,932 of record VZTT01018287.1, on the reverse strand, counting down.
GAGACACAGTCATCCAAAATCCTCAGCAACACCAAGGAGGCCATCCGGGATAAATTCTGCCTCTTCACCATCGGCATTGGCAACGATGTGGACCACAGGCTGCTGGAGAGGATGGCGCTGGAGAACTGCGGCATGACGAGGCTTTTCCAGGAGGATGAGGATGCAGCCAGCCACCTCAAGGGGTTTGTTCTGCTCTTTCTGTTCTTTGGGCTCTCTGGGAAAGCGTTTGGGGATGGAAAATCCTTTGATGAGATGTGTGGTAAGAAGTTGGAGTTTCCCTGAGGTTCAGATCAGATACTCTGAATGGCTACCCAGAAATTTCCTTTTTCTTAGCATACCCCCTGAGATGTACTGGAGCTTCCCAGCCCCTCAGAACAAGGCATTTGTTTCCCTAATTCACATCATTATTTTGGACATGCAAACACAGAGAGCTGGGAGGCACAGGTCCCAATTCCTCACAGGTAGATGGTGGGAGGAGAGGATGCATTTAATACATCAAATCAACAACATAAACAGCATGGAGGGGATCAGAAATGATGATTTCAATTTGGAGCAAAAAAATTGTTTCTTTATTTTTGGAAATGACAACCTTTTGCCCAAGGTCCAAAATACTTGACTTTGAAAAACGCACTAAGATCATTAAGGCTAACCATGTAGTCACTTAATTTCCTCATTCTTTGTGACCCAAACTCCTCATAAATTTCCTGAAATCCTTATCCTTCAGTAGGACTAGAGATTATGTTCCTTTTCTGTGGTAAGGGATCTGTAGTCCAAGGGGAGACCCTGGTGAGGAACAGCAGAAAGATATGTGACCACATCTCTGACCAGAATGTTTGGCAATGTGTCAGTGTTTCCAAATAAAAATGTTTGGCTTTCACCCGCAAAATGTTAGTGTTTTAACCACAAAAACCAAAGAGACAGTTACTGGGTACTGGCCTCTCTCCTGGCTCGTGCCAGACTCCTCTGGAGCAATAAATCCAAGCCCTTGCCACCAGGGCTTTGCCTTCTGTGGCAGTTATACATGGACAAGAATTCCTTCTGAACTAAATTCTGTAGATCCATCTGTCACTTCACCCATGTCATTTCCTCCTCAGGACATGCATTTTGGATAGCAAGTGGCATTCCCTGGCAAATAGAGAATGTTCTGATGGATTGGGCTGCAGGAGCCCAGTGCTGCAAGTACTTGTTCAAATGCCTCTCTCTGATGAACAGCTCACTGTTTATCAAGCTCAGTCATGGCAAACCCATTTGGCATCTGGTGCCAAATTTATACAGAACAGCACAATCACTGCTGGAGGCCAATTCAAACCTCAGTTGGAGGGAAAACCTAAATGGGTGCCAATGTAATTTTTTTTTAATGCTCAGTGGGTTGTGTTTTTAACAGATACTTCCTTGAATTGTGCTCTAAGACAGGTTGTGTATCTCCACCATTTGTTACAACTCAGAAGTTAATTTACAGAGAGTTCTGAAGTTTAATTTAGTCATGCTTTTAAATCTGGTGAGGTCTCTGCATGAAAGACAATGAGTGCTCAGACAGACTTTGAAAGAAAGTCAACCAATTCAGGCTTTGGGTTCCCTTGGAGAGAGAATAAAGCAGAAAGTGTGACTTTAGCTTCCAGACAGTCTGTTTAACCAGATGTGTCAAATAAATGCAGCTTGAGCTAAAAATGGGCTGAGGCCAATTCTTTGTTTATTTACCAAATTAAACTCAAATGACTTGCCAAGAGATGAGCAGTTTGGCACTTGAATGGGAAATATGGCATTCTTGGAGCAGCTTGGGAGGAACCTTCAAAAGCACATTGCTGTAGGGAAAACACAGTATTGTAAACTTGGGCTTTGAGCCTTGTGAAAGTTTTCTGGGCTGTCTAGGGTGAGGTGTTCTCACAAGTGTGGTTGGTCACGTTAACAAGGCATTAAAGGGTTAACCTCCCTGGTTCCATGAAAGCCATGCCTTGCTCCAACAGAAAATCAGCCACGAGGAAGTGAGTTCTCTTGTGCCAGGGTGCCTGCATATAGCAGCTAGAATTCCTCTGTTCCTTGGAAACATCCTCATTTATGGGGGGCATGGTGAGATTACTTCTTGATTTTCTTTCTCTGTTGGCCCTCAGAAAACTGTATTCCTGCCTGTCCCAATCTAGGGGTCTTTCAGAGATTCAGAAGCTTTGGTTTGGAATCTCTTCAGCTTTGGTGGACCTAACATTTTGGCCTTACAGTTTCTGGCTCTGGGATACCATGTGTAACACCACTAGAAATCTGTGGGTAACAGCATCTCATCTAAGTACATTTTTTAATAACTGGGGTGCTTTCTGTGAATCTTGGGAAGCCAATAATTTATTTTTAAGTGGTCACAAATATCTCCCTGCAGAGGTCTGGAACCACTGTGACTGGGAGGTGACTTCCAGGCCATGCTGGGATGGTTCTGAATATACTTAAGAGACTTTGTTTAGATACCTAAGGAACAGTGAAGAGTAAAATGAGGCAGAGAATAGTTTTGGTTGACAGGGACCTCCAGAGATTCTATAATTGAGCCTCCTGCTCTGAGAAGAGCTAACTTCAAGTTTAGGTGAGGTTTCTCAGGGCTTTGTCCACTCAGGTTTTGAAAAGCCCTAAGGGCAGAGACTCCCCCACCCTATTTTTCTGGGCCAAGTTAGAGTGGATGTGGTAGTTAAATTTGGTTCCTGATGGCTCAAACTGAATGACTTAGGAGCCATTTTAGATAACCTGACTGTGTCTTTGTCAGCGTGCAAGTGCAAGAGTGTGTTCACACAGCGCTAATGGTGAAAAACATGTCTTGCTTTAAGGTTCTATGATGAAATAGGGACACCCCTTCTGTCTGACATCCGTGTTGATTACCCTGAAGATGATGTGGAGCAGGTCACCCAGAACTTCTTCCCCAACTACTTCAATGGCTCTGAAATTATCATAGCAGGCAAACTCATCAACCGCACCTCGGATAAACTCCACGTGGAGGTGACTGCCAGCAACTCCAAGAAGTACATCCTCCTCAAAACAGATGTGCCTATTGACCTGCTGAGCAGAAATGACATCAGAGGTGTCCCTGGCCTGGAGGATGGCAGAGGTGGCAATAATTACATCGAGAGGGCATGGAGTTACCTCACCATCAAGGAATTGCTCAATTCTCGGCTGAAGAGTGATGACAGTCAGGAAAAGGACAGTTTGATGGAAAAAGCCAAGTCGATGGCCCTGGCTTACAATTTTGTTACCCCCTTCACTGTTCTGAAGATGAAAGAGGCTGGACTCCACTCAGAGCCACCTCAGGAGGAGTTTATCAGCCCTTCTACTGATGGCATCGGGGAGAAGGTGCAGAGCCTGCAGGGGCACAGGGCCCCACCAGGTATGAGAGAAGAATAACCTTGTTCTGGTAAAAAATCTTCTTGCATGGGCAGTCGTCTTCTCGTGGCCAACTTTGGCACAGGAGTGGTCTAGACAGTGAACTGAGGGGTAAATCTGAGATTTTCATACCAATTTTGCTAGCTGTGGGCTTGGGTAACCTTTAGCAAACCTTTTAGGCTCCTCACTCACCCCCTTGAAGCATTTACTGCTCTGTAGAAACTACTGGAGAAAAATTGGTGTTCTACATGAAACTTAGAGTGGCTGCAGGAATATATCCCATTTTCTCTCTGAATAATATTTGGGGAACATTATTATGTCTCTTTCTTCTACTCAGTAAGTAATTGTAACAGCCTTCCTTCCCCACTTCTAGGTATACGCAGAGGGCAAGATAAACAGAGAATTAAAATCTCCAAAACTTCAGGTCAGTGCCTGTTTTCATGCCTTTAATAATGCAAAATAATAGTGGCTGATTTATGGAAACCTCAGATGCATATCACTGTGGTATAACCATCCAAGTGAGCAGCCAAAATTCTGTTTGTCAGACCTACAGAGTAGAGAGGAAAATGAAAACAAAACCAAAATACAGAGAGGATCAGTAATGAGAAGGAGTGTGAGCAAAGCAGATGATCTACAACACTTGATCCTCATATTTGAGACTTCTGCAGGTTAGGGGAGAACAGAAGCACATCTTCTCTTTACTAGAAATAGTTAAAAAAAACTTTTATAAATAATAATGCTGAAATATTTTAAAACGTTGTTGAAGATGGAAAAATAGAGAAAATTCTAGATTATTTTACAATTTTCCTGTTGGTCCTGCACCTTTACTTAACTTTTCATACATTAAACACTGAAGAAAAAGTCCAGATTGAGAATTCTGACTTGAACTTCTCTTGATAGAGTCAATTTTACCTTAGAAACTAGGATTTTTGACTTGTCTTATTAATAGAAGCTGGCTGATAGTCAGTGATAGGTCAAGGATTGTTTAAAAATGAAGATTGTGGGATCAACAGCTGCTGTTGACTGCTCCAGGCTGCTACTGCGGGCTCGGAGGGGGCAATGCGA